>LRSR01009437.1:0-15030 GCA_001579985.1 Hypsibius dujardini | reverse complement strand
CAGACAGACAGACAGATAGGCAGACAGACAGACAGACAGCGCAACGAAACATGGACAGACTGACCGATAGCCAAGCAGGCAGACAGACATCAGCTGGATAGGCACATGTAGATATATGGACAAACTGGCATCAATGAAATATCCTCTCTTTTTCAGCTGGCGTTGGGCAATGTGATATCCAAACTTGGTGATAAGAGTCTGAAAGCAACCCACATTCCTTACAGAGAGAGCAAGGTACGGAGTATATTGGTGTAACAGAACATCTGGATGAGATGGAAGGCTTCTGCAAACCAGTTTGTCCATTGGGTGTTTACACGTAAATGGGCAGATCACTAAGTCTCCGTTTTTTTCCAGCTAACTCGGTTACTTCAGGACTCCCTTGGCGGGAACAGGTTTGTGTGATGAGCCGGGTCTGCTGGGAGTTCATTATTTGCTTCCTTCTTGTCCTCAACTGTTTTGTTTTTCTCTGTTTCCAGCAAGACTGTGATGATTGCATGCGTCTCGCCGGCGGCGGACGATTTTTGCGAAACGCTAACTACCCTAAAGTATGCCAACCGCGCCCGCAACATCCAGAACAAGGTGGTCTCCAATCAGGACTCCACCGGACAAGCAATCAGTGCCTTGCGTTTCCGAGTCCTTGAACTGGAAGGTCAGCTTCTCGAGTTCCAACAGGTGAGTGGTCGTTCTTTAAACTCTGCTTTTTCTTGCTGCTCTTTTATCCTATTTTCGGTTTATCCGTCTTTGTGCCTAATGCTTTGTCAGCGTCAAGGCTTAGTCAGAATATAATTTGTCTGCTTGATGTTAGTTGAGTCATTTGACTGAAATCTATGTACAAATGTCTGTTCGTCTGTCTAGATCTTTCTCTCCCCGTTTATCTAGTTTTCTGGCTGTCTGTCTATCTGTCTGTCTGTCTGTCTGTCTGTCTGTCTGTCTGTCTGTCTGTCGGTATCTTTGTATGTATGTCTGCCCGTCTATCTAGATATTTGCATCTGTCTGGCTTTCTGTCTGTCTGTCTGGCTTTGTCTGTCTATCTAGAACTTTGCCTGTCTGTTCATCTGTCTGGATGTTTGTCTATAGTTATCTGTCGGTCTTGTTTGCGCCTACTTGTCTGTCGACGGTCCCTATGTTTATCTGTCTGTCCCAACTACTCTAAGTTTCGTATGGAATTTCACCCGTTTATTGATTTCGTTCAGGGTAAGCGGCAACCAGCGATGGAAGCGTACAACGACATGTTCCATGAGAACAACGCTCTTCAGAAGGAAAACGAAGAGCTCAAACTGCGCCTCCGCCAGTCAGTGGACGCTAATATGGCCATGAAAGAAGAACTCGCCGCAAAGAGCAGCCGATGTGCGGAGTTGCGGGCGGAAGTGGAGAACATCCGAGCAAATGTGCCTCGCGGTGATGGCGGGAATAGCGACGGCCCGGACGTGGGATCGAATCGTAAGATTGAAAGGCACAGGCCGCACCGTCGTTTATTATGCAGGCCAGCAGACAAACAGATACAGACAGATAGATGGATGAGCAGACTGACAGACAGACATGCATATAGACCGGAGAAACAGACTGAGACAGACAGACAGACAGATAGACAGACAGATCAGACAGACAGACAGATAGACAGACAGACAGACAGACAGACAGATAGACAGAAAGACAGACAGACAGACAGACACTGGCGGACGAGGCAGTCGGTAGACAAGACAGATTTCGTGGGTATGGATGATGCTGATGTTTGTTTTGTTGTTTTATTTGAACTAGCGAATTTAGCAGACGACCAGAAGATGATGGAGCTTCACTACTCGGGCATGGTCGAAGACCTGGAAGCCAAATTACGGAAAGCGAACGAGGACAATCTCCTACTACGTGGGGGAAGTCTGTCTGGCTCTCCGCGTCGCATATCTTCTGGATCGGTAAACCCGTTGGGAACTCATTTAAGAATTCCGGATGTTGGGTTGACATTTTTCGTTTTGAATGTTGTAGGGAAGCTCTACCTTCCGTGTTCAGCGCCGGTATGTCGTTCGGGTTTGAGGTCATTGTCAATTCATCGCTTTGTTAATAATCAGTGTGGTTTTTATTCTAGCAGCACGTTTGCTGTGGCTCCCGGATCTGGTGACCGACCCTTGACATCGTCCGCGCATTATCAGGTATGGCGAACTGTATTTCTTTTAAACTGTTAGATCAGATTTTGGATTGGCATTTTATATTAAACAGTTGCCCACTATTGATGGAAGCCCCGGCGGTCAGACTCTGGACTTTTCGGAAGAAGGTACGCCGTTTTGTGTACTAACAAAACTTGTCTGAACCCGTATCATGTTTCCCTGACGGTCTGCCTGCCTGCTTGTCTGTCTGTCTGCCTGCCTGCTTGTCTGTCTGCCTGACTGTCTGTCTGCCGGTTGGTCTGACTGCCTGACTGACTGCCTGTCTGTCTGCCTGCCTGCCGGTTGGGCTGTCTGTCTGCTTGTCTGTCTGTGTCTGTCTGTCTGTCTGCCTGCTGGTTGGTCTGTCTGTCTGCGAGCCCAATGCAGCCGTCTGTATTTCGATTCGTACCTTCTACAACGTCTCGTCCGTTTGTGTTTTGCTAGGCCTGATTGATGATGATGACGAAGTGATGATGCTGGATGAGCAAATCCGTCTAAAGGAGGAGGAGATGGAAAATATCAAGACCCAGATGGCGTCGCAGCGTGAAAACTACGAGGCCAAGATTGAGCAGCTACAAACTCGCATCCACGAAGTCGAGCGAGAGCAGTCGCAGCACCAGCGGGACGCTAAGACCAAGCAAGGTGTTGATCCGGAGGAGGTGCGTCGCCGCGATCAGAAGTACCGGAACGAACTCGAGGAGCTCCGCCGACAGCTGAAAGAGCAGCACGACCTGGAAGCGGAGTGTAACCGCCTCAAGAAGGACAACACTGTGCATACCAAGAAGCTATCCAAACTCGAAACGGAGATTATGGGCATGAAGAAGGCACGGTGTGAGGCGCTGCGGAAGGCCGAGCAGGAGAGCAAAAAGGTCCGGCAGAAGGAGTCCGAGGTGACACGCCACATGAGTCAGAAAGACAAGGAGTTGCAGCGCGTGAAGAAGCAACTGGTGGATGCGAGGAATGAGACTCAGCAGCTGCAACATCGCTGCACTCACCTGCAGGCCGCTCTAACTGTCGCACGGAGGAACGGGAAGACGGGCATGTCTGATCAAGTGGCAGGCCGAGTTGGCGGACGGAATGCCGCGTCCCCGGACGAGGGAAAGCTCAATAAGAGCTGGGATGAATTCCTACGTTACGTAAGTCTGAGGGAGCTTTTTCAACTTTACCATCCTGTTTGTTTCCCCTTGAACGCATCAGCTGTCCAGTGGGGTTACCGGGTCTGCTGACGATAAAGCCGTCTGCGAGCGTTGTCGGCCTCTTGTCTATCTGTTTATCTGTCTGACTTTCTGTCTGTTTGTTTGTCTGTCTGCCTGTCT
Source organism: Hypsibius dujardini (assembly GCA_001579985.1). Taxonomy (NCBI): domain Eukaryota; kingdom Metazoa; phylum Tardigrada; class Eutardigrada; order Parachela; family Hypsibiidae; genus Hypsibius; species Hypsibius dujardini. Next base: position 11,576 of record LRSR01009437.1, on the reverse strand, counting down.
GGCTGTCTGTCTGTCTGTTTGTCTGTCTGTTTGTCTGCCTGTCTGCCTGCCTGTCTGTCTGTCTGTTTGTCTGCCTGTCTGTTTGTCTATCTGTCTTTCCTTTGTTAAATTGTGATTTTGTTTGTTTTCGTTTTGCTTGCAGTTCCGATCGGTTTCCTTCAAGCGAATGCGGCTGAAGGAATTTGAGCGACAGCTCGAGAACTACACCGAGGTACGTACGGGATACTTCGTAATTTATGGATATGGACTGTGTTGGGATTTTCTTCAAGACGTGAAATGATCTTTCACCTTGCCACAGGAGCTGAAGGGTCTTCGGGAGCTTGCCAGGGAGACCGAGAAAAAATTGGCCGTAGCTGTTGATCAAAAGGTACGCTGGGAGTTTACTCGGTCTCACCGAAGATGTGCTAATGCGTGTCTACATTGGTCTTCCCATAGGATATGGCCTCAGTGGACGGTTTGCGCTCGAGTCTGGAGGATGCCAAGTCGACCATCCACTTTGTCGAGCAGAAGATCTACGAGGTGCAAAACGACGCTTCCGTCTGCGACGAGTCCAAGGAGGAGTACAACAACGTCGACCCGGTCTACATTGACATGCGATTCCAAGGGGAAGACGGTCGCCGCTTTTTCACGACCAAGATCCTGAATGTGTGCATGGAGCAGGTGAGTTGTTGTTTCGTCTTTTGCTGTAACGGCCGCCGGCAATCACGGTGCCTGTGTAATCTTGGTTGGTTTGTCGTACAGCGGGAAGAGTTGGTCAAGGAGGAAAGCCGGGCAAAGTCAAAGGCCGCAGAGCATGCCATTCTCGTCAAGGAACGCAACGTGCTTCGCGAAATCCTCCAGCTCTACATGGTGGATAGTCCTGGTCAGGCGAAGATTGATATTGCAGAGTAAGTAGTTTGGTTCGAAACAGTAGCAGTCAAGCAATACAGAAGCAGACAGGCAGACAGACACACAGACACACAGACACACAGACAGACACACAGGCAGGCAGACAGACAGACACACAGGCAGGCAGGCAGGCAGGCAGGCAGACAGACACACAGACACACAGACACACAGGCAGGCAGGCAGACACACAGGCAGACAGACAGACAGACAGACAGACAGACAGACAGACAGATAGATAGACAGACAGATAGAAGGGTATGTTCGCCTGGGTAAGCTGTGGTCGGCGTGTATCGGTGGTGTTATTTCGGTGATGGGCTACCTTTCTTTTCCTTCCTCTCTTTGTGGACGATTCCCTGGTGTCTTCGCAGATTACTGCAGACCGTTCGACCGCTCCTACAGGCTGCCCAACTAGTGTGCGCGGTTGTTTTTCCCTCCAATTTCCCGCTTCCCTCCCTCGCGTCTCCCGCCTCGTCTTTATCGTTTATGTTGCTTGTCTTGTGTGTTATGTTGCTGGTGATTGTGAAGCTTGTCTGCCTGGCTTATTTTATTTCCTGCTTTGACTGCGCCTTCTAGTGTGGCTCGTAAAAACCTGGAGGAGAACGGAGTTGAGGATCTCAGCACGGAGGATGTGATTCGCGGGATCTGCTCCACGCCGACTCCCTCAATGTCCAGGACCAGCAGTCGAACCAAGGTACTGACGGAATGTGACCTTTAAGGGCAAGCCGGCGCTTTGAATCGTCCAGAAAGCCTTCCCAGGTCCCCGTGTGTTGCAAGTGCAAATGAGCATTTTCATGTCCAAATACCATTTGCAGTTACAGATCGCTAATTTAGGTAACTTCTTGCCGTTTTCAAAATTTGAAAAAACTGCAGTGACGTCATCACTGGATGACGTCATCATTGGATAATTCTTCCCGTTAGCGACACTTTAAGATACTTTGACAAATCTTGTCCGATCTGCACGATCTTGGCTTGTTCTTAATGATTGAAAATGATTTAGTTCATCGCTTTTTTTTTCGTTTCTAGGCTCGTCAGCTGACGCACAACGGACCGTCCGACTTACTGGGTGGCGGTGCGAATTCCTTCTGTGGTTCCTCAGTTTCGTCGCAGTTTTCAACACCAAGCACCTCCAGTGGGTCTCTCGCTAGCGAATGCTACACCTCCCATTCGTCCTTGGCCGACATGAGTCCGACCACGCGCAGTATGCCACCGCCTAAACACATCAAGACGAACACGATCAGGAAAGACGTGAAGCGAACGTTGGCTGCCAACGGGTACGAAATGTCTCTTGCTACCAACGGGGACGAAATGTCTCTTGCCAACTGTGGGGACGAAATGTCTCTTGCTGACAGCGGGGATAAAAGATCTCTTGCAACCAACGGGGACGAAATGTCTCTTGTTGCCAGCGGGGACGAAATGTCTCCTGGTTACTACTTACCTTGCTGTGTTATAGGTCCACAAGTTAATATAAAGTTCGTTTGATCATTTGATGTAATTTTAGTTTGATTTGATTTATCTTTTTAATTTCGTTTTTTTTGCAAGAAAAAAAAACCGGTCAAACGCTTGGTAACATGTTGACTTTCAATTTAATTTAAATTATAAACTGTAAAGCCTTTTTAGATCAACGGTGATTTTGATTGAAACTTGATTTAAAACACCGAAAAAAAAGTTATTTTTATTTTAATTTAATAATTTTAATTTAATTTGAACTCAGACTTTCGTCACTTGCTGGCACACACACACACACAGAGTGTCACGATTCCAAGCTGAACAATAAGTGCAAAAGCGTTAGTTGAACGAACCACCAGTAGAATGGGCGACGAGTCCGGAGTCCGATCAGTCAGAGGCCGGATGAGAAGAACCGCAAGGAAATAAGCACACACACAAGCAGACTGGCTGAGGGACACAGGCAGACTGGCTGAGGGACACAGGCAGACTGGCTGAGGCACACAGGCAGACTGGCTGAGGCACACAGGTAGACAGGCTGAGGCATACATGCAGACTGGCTGAGGGACACAGGCAGACTGGCTGAGGGACACAGGCACACAGGCAGACTGGCTGAGGGACACAGGCAGATTGGCTGAGGCAAACACCAGCGACACGTAACAACTTCTTGTTCTTTAGGGTCACGATGACTGTGAATAAGGCACCCACTCCCAAGAAGCCCGTCCCCGTGGCTAGCAGTGGCTTCATCGTTCCGTACGTCCCCTTCCGTCCCATCAACAGGTGCCTGTCGATGCAGGAGATGTCCGACGTCGCTGCCGGCGTCTCTTCCGCCCCTAAAAGCGTTCCGTCCCACGGGAACTCGTTGGAGAATGTCCTCCCGCAGCAGGCGCCGAGTCGAGTCCGTCGAGCAGCGGGCAATCTCGACTTGAACAAGCCGTGGATCCCCGCGGCCGGAACGCCCTCTTCGCCTGTCCGAAAGTGATGTTCTTTTGTGCCTTCCTTCTCTCTTTCTCTCTCCTCCCGCCCTGGATGGGTTATTATGTAAAGTTTAAAATTTGACCAAGTTTTTGCCCGGCGGACTGTGCGTCTGATCTTTGTTTTTTTGGTCGGTGTATTATGTTTTTGCTCGTGTTATTATTGGGAACCAATGCCGTGCGCGCATCTTAGCGACGACGGTGTTTCATCCCTGCTTTGAGTTGTTTCTTTGTGCTGACGGATCACTACACGGAGAGGCCCTTTGGAATGCGCATTTTTGGATCTGAATTATGGGATTTGCAGAGCACAAGTTTAAACATTAAAATCCGTCACATTTAGTGTACTATATAAGTACACACATGGCCACAATTTTGGGTGGCAGAGTTGGAGCCAACAGGGTGGTCTGAGTTTGAGCCATCTGGGTGGTCTGAGTTTGAGCCACTCTTGGCTAGAGCTTGCCACTGATTTCTCCTCAATCTTTCTCTAATAAGTTCAATCAATCGATCAATTGAGTAAAGGCTGCATGGTCAGCTGTGGTCAAGAGCGAGTGGGCGCGGTGACTTAATTCGGCTCGAACTCGGACCACCCTTTTTGGCTTAAAGTCTGCCACCCAAAATGGTGGTCATGTGTGTACTTGATACTTGAGACAATGGAGAGTGAACCAGTACGGCGGACCTCTTTCAGCGTTTTTGTCGTGAAGTGTTGGAAACTCCAGGAAGCAGTCATCATGCTCGATGGGCGACACGATGTTCGCCAGACGGCTCAGATTACTTGATAGATTGATTGATTCTCTGCCTTCCGATGTCTGGAAATGCTAATCTCTCAACACCTTCACATCTCGTGTGGTTGCTCTTTTGTAGAGTGGCCAGTTTTGTAAACAGACAGACAGTGTTCAAACAGACTTTGTATATTCCGCAAGGGTTTGTCTGCTTCAGTCGAACACACGCATGGAAGGTCAAATGTAATGCACCAAAATTCCGGCCTGATCTTTCACACCTGAACTCGCCTATCCGGATGTGGCTACGTACTCCCGATTGCACCAAGGCTTCGTTACGAGCGCATTCCCTCGAGGGTAGGGAAGCAGAAAGAAAGTACAGCCTTGCTCCAAACCAGTTTAATTTTAAACGCACTGGCACGGAATTAAGCCCCGGTGGTCTCGAAGCCTGTGACCGATGTATTTCCTACTGTCTACGGTTCATGCTCGCAGATTTATCTCGCCATATCCCACAAAATCGTTATCATCCGTGACTGTGCAAGTCAGCATGTCCGGCGAGCCCAGCGGGATCTCATCGTACTGAGCCGGGCTAAACACCGGATGCACTACGGTCGCCACTGGGTCTGCGCAAAACACGGCCGGACATTTGCCCGTTAAAAAGAGCCACTCGGTCAAGTTGCGCACACAGACGCGCGCGTAATCCGCCAGCGGAATATCACAGTTGCACCATTCTTCGCGACTTCGCTTGCCGATGGGCGGATCTTTCGGGGTATTAATCGTCGAGTTTCGGCTCAGGACCGGCTCATCTGCCTGGTAGACTCTTTTCGGTCGCAAGCTCTCCGCGTCCTTAGTCAAGCCGAATAAGAACGGGAAATCAATCCGACTCTGGAAAGAGGTGATGAAAGCGTTCGCGGCCTGTTTGTCTGCAGAGCAACAATCCAATCCAGCGAGATCGAAGGGATGAGCTTCGGTGTTGAAGATGAAGTTTCCGGAGGACAGGACGCATTCGCCGTGGGCAGTCTCGATGATGTCGGCTGTGCCGCTGTCGTAGTGAACAAAGTTGTCGTCGTCGAACAGTAGGTACAGGTACTTTGTGGTTTCCGCGAGGAAAAAGGATTCCATTCGGTTTTCCAGACTGTGTGTTTCTACATTCTTTACCTGCAAAGTCAGAGCAGGAAGCAGTCAGTTAGATTCGACAAAAAGGCAGGCAGGCAGGCAGGCAGGCAGACAGGCAAGTAGACAATAAATCTAACAAGTAGATACAGACAGTAAACATAAACGGACATAGAAGAACGGACAGACAGACAGACAGACAGACACAACAGCCAGATGGACAGACAAGCAGACAGACAAATAGACAAACAGACATGCAGACAGACAGACAAACAGACAGATAAACAGATAAACAGACAAACAGACAGACAGACAGACAGACAGATAGACAGACAGATAGACAAACAGACAGACAGACAGGTTTCGAAAACAGACAAGGACTTCACAGTACACTGCACAATGTCTGAGACGCAGTATACTAACGGTAGCATAACCACATGGAACTTTAGAGATGCTTTCGATGGATTCGAAGATTTGTGCTCCAAAGTGTAGCAGCATCGGGTCTTTCGTAACGCGATATAGATGATATAGACTTTCGATGAGTTCTGCGAAGGTTGTCTATTTTGTCATTGATACACCAGAAACGACGGGCGAGCTAATTCCACGCGGAACTTTACCCACCTGGTCGAAGTGGATAGCCCTCCCTTCCCTTTACGATAGTCGATTTCATGACTTCAAAAAACTCCGGAGTAAATCCATAATGGCGCCTACCACGGAATCACGGAGTGAGACAGCGACCAACCGCGAGACATTCAAACATTTGTATTCATACCAAATGTTCATATAGTGCATGATCGAGCGGTACGCAGGATCGGCATGACCACCGGAAGCCTGCAAATGACCATTCTCATAATGATGCTTTCGGCCTTAGGAAACCAATATTTCATGGTTCCTACCAGGACGCCAGGCCAAAATGCTTCCAGCGACTGAAAAATTGCCATTGTAATGTGGCCAGCAGAGGACGATACCCAGAAGTACCAATCATCGTGGTTGACATGCTTGAAGATAGCGGTAACACTTTCTAGAGGCAAACATTTGGCTTATAGTACAAGTAGACAGGAAATAGGCATACAGACAGCCAGCCAGGCAGGCAGGCAGTCAAACAGGCAAGTAACAGACCAACCCAGAGACTGACAGACAAACCGACAGACAGACAGACAAACAGACAGGCAGACAAACAGACAGGCAGACAGGCAGACAGACAGATAGCTGGGCAGGTAGACAGACAGGCAAATAGAAAGATAAACAGGCAGACAGGTAAACAGACAGATTGACAGGCAGACAGGTAAACAGACAGATAGCTGGGCAGGCAGACAGACATAGACAGACATGAGTTCCCGACCTCAACCAAAAGTGGCGCAAGGATTACCTATCAACATAGACAACAGCTCGGTGTTCTGAAAAGCGCTGGCTCCTTTTGCCAGATATTCATAGTACCTGAAAACACATCATGCTGATAGTTAACAACAAAATGGTCACAACACCGAGTAGATTCCACGCAATGGCGACACTTACGAGTCCACTCCGGCGCCGATGCCAGCATCAAGCGCCTTCCATTCCCCCGTCTGCACATCGATGTGATTTCCCACCAGTCCGATCCTAGTCCGCGTCAACCACAGCGACCGAAGCGCCTGAAGAGCAGTCTCCTCATACACCGGATCCCCGGTCAGTCGGCTGAGAACTCCAAACTCCAGGATGTAAGTCGCAACACCGGCAGTGCAGGTGATCGGAGTCTCCCCACTGGGCACGCCCTTTCGTAAATTCACCTGAACATATACCGAATTACTCTGGCAAACACACAGTGGGAATAGAAAGCCTTGTCATTTTTCAGCAACAGGAATTCGTACTGTTCCAAACGGCATGCCGGTATTGGTCTTGAAGGCTGAAACAGACATCAGGGAAGATTGATGAAAGGCAAGCACTCACAATGGCTTTGACATGCCGTACCAGGAAGAATTTTTTGAGCAATCTCCTCGGCAAGTGTTAGCAGCGGTCCGTTGCAAGGCCAACCTGCTCAAAAAGCAGATTTTCGGGCGCCGTACCTGTTTTTATATCGTGATTTTACATTGGGCTCTCGAGCCGGAAATCACATCCGCGGTTTCAGAACAAAATACGGAAGAAAAGAAATTCCCACACCACTTTGTGTTATGGCCCGGCGCTTGATTGATTGATTGATCATCCAGGTTTCCGAAGTTTCAGGTTTTTTTTTATCCCAATCACTGTAAAAACAGTTTTTGATTCCAAAAATTTTGACATTCGTCTACTCCAAATTCGATTTGGAATCGATTGACATCAGCAGAATCTTATTTGAATGTCAGGGGGCGGAGCTATGGGTTAGTTTCAATCTAGGCTTCTGAGTGACATTGCAGAATTGATCCATAGCTCCGCCCCCTGGCACCCAAATAAGATTCTGCTGATGTCAATCGATTCCAAATCGAATTTGGAGTTGAAGAGTGTCAAAAATCTTTGAATCAAACGTTTTACAGTGGTTTGGATAAAGAAAATTGAACCTTCGGAAACGTAGCTGATGAATCAATCAATCAAGCGCCGGACCATAACACAAAGTGGTGTGGGAATTTCTTTTTTTCCGAATTGTTTTCTGAAACCGCGGATGTAACTTTCAGTCCGAGAGCCCAATGTAAAATCACGATATACAAACAGGTAATTGTGAGAAAAAAATCCACTCCGATTTGGAGGGAAAATCTCCGTTCTTGCCAAAAGTTAGCGTACCAGGTGGTAATGGTGAATCCGCTCTGTGCAGCATCAAATGTGCCGCAAGAAGACCTCCAACCACTATTAGGAAAAAGAGCAGCATCAGAAAATTCTAGAAGCTGATGAATTTACGGACGGAGGAAATGCTTGACCGGCTATTAACGGAATAACATTTCAATCAATGGTTTATTCACAAATAAAAGGTAAATTAGTCGATTGATTGATTGATTGATTCAGATTGATTAATTGATTGATTGATTCAGATTGATTGATTGATTGATTGATTGATTAATTGATTAATTGATTGATTGATTGATTGATTAATTGATTGATTGATTGATTAATTGATTGATTGATTGATTGATTGATTGAGACATTCCATGTACAGTTCAACCAAATCAGCTGAGAGAGCGACCAAGTTGCTCGAAAAGTGATTAATGACGATTGAAAAGAGAAAAATGAATATTGCCTAATTAATTTGTTGAATTAAGGACCAAAGCGTACAAACCTCGAATATTGGTCTCAAATACGGAGACGTTCACGTCTTTATCGAAATTCAATGACGTCTCCAGATGCTTCACCACGCGCCTAAACTCGGATTTGTTACCCATCACGATGAGGGTGTCGAGGGCGTCAATTAGCGTCAGTGAATAACTGTAAAGCAAAACAAACTATAGTACAAAATAAATATATTAAAAAAAGGTAAAACGCCTGCTTGTTCAATCAATCAATCAAGCTATCAATTGATCATTAAAGTTTCAACAATTGAATCTTCTTTTATGCAATCAATCAATCAATTACTAGATCCATCCGCATTTTCTGAATGACGTTTGATGTTGTAAACTATAAACAAGCACTTCATTACCTGCCCCAGGTATCGACGCCATCGCAAGTCAACGGTCGTAGCTCATCAAACGGGAATGCATTGAGCAAGTAGGAGTCGTACGCGTGATAGAACATTTTCTGGACGCGCTCTCTGCCAAAATATTGTTATCAGCTGTCGGGAGATCGGGCCATCGCAAATCACGCAATCAATCAATAGAATACTACAGGGAAATTACCGGTATATTTTCCGTTTCCCTCGATCAAACTGCAGGAATGAAGAGACCAGCGCACAACACGCAAAAAATATAAATAGAGATAGACAATTTCTCACTTTCATTGTAAAGGCAAATTATGTCAGCATTAATGAATAAAAAACAATTTCAAATATACTAAAGTAATAAGTAATTTAAAGTAAAAGTTGAAGTCAACACTGTATGAGCGAACACTTCATTCTTAGGGCGAACACGTCATTTTCAGGGCGAACATTTAAGTCTTAAAACGAACATTTTATTCTGTGAGTGAACATTTTTTATTCTTCAAGCGAACACTTCATTCTTAGGCCGAACACTTCATTTTCAGGGCGAACATTAAAGTCTTAAAACGAACATTTTATTCTGTGAGTGAACACTTTTTATTCTCCAAGCGAACGTTTTATTCTCTGTGCGTATATTTAACTTTCAATTAGAGCGAACATTTGTTAATATTTTTGTTCTCCGTGTGAACATTTTCCATTCTGTTCTTGTACATTGTACGATTCCTCGATTACAGCCAAATGAATTTTCAGTTTTCAATTTTTTTTTAAATTTTTATTAATAAAATTTAATTTTAATTTTATCCTGGTTTAGTGAGCATCGTATCACATTTCGAATAGAGATGAACGATGAAAGCAGACACTGTTTATGCATTCCCGCCACGCCTGAAGATTTGCCGATTAAAATACTCGACGTGAATATTGTCGGCAATCACGTTGCCGGTCAGTTTGCCGTGCTGTTCCAGCAAACCCTGGACTTCTCCACCGACGCGTCGTTAGCATTGTCGCGGGCGGAAACGCTCCTCCTATACGCCTGGCAGGAGCTCAACACGGGAAAGTGGTCCGATGTCAATTTCAACTGGCACAAACTGTACGCCGCGGTGTCGTGGCTGAAAGCGGTCGCCACATTCCGTTGTCGCACCACTGGGGAGTCGTCCACACCGCCGGAAGTGTGGTTAGACATCATCAAGATCTGTGATATGGGCCATCTGATGGGGGGAGACGTGTGGGAGGGAATCCTCCTTCGGACTATCTCCGCAGCGGAGGCGAAAATATCCGGTAATTTTTTGCTGTGCAGAATCAGTTGATTGATCGATTACGGTGAAATGGATTGCCTTAATGGTCATTTGTTTGATTGATCACTTAGCGGTTTTTGCATGTTCGCTGAAAAGTATTAGTAGCTGTTAGTTGTTTGATGAGCTACTTTGTAGTTTCGCGATTGCATTAATTTGTTGCTTTCCTTCTTCTGTGTCTTTCATTCATGTTTGTTGTGGGTTGGTTGCTGTATTAAGCGCATTGTGATGATTGATTGTAGTTCATTGGTCAAGCTGGTTGACTGTGTGGCCTTTCGGTTGATTGATCATTTGACGGATCCGACTTCCTTTTTTTTTCCTCTGTTGCAATGATAGATTCTGGATGAATTTTTATATATCCTTGTATTATCTTAGATCTTTCGCTTTTCGGTGACATTGAATAGAGTTGATTTGCTTGATTTCGACCGGCAAGACCTCACTGTAGACTTTCATTGATTGATCGATTGATTGCTTGATTGCTTGATTGCTTTGAGGTTTTGTGTAAATCCTGCTTCCATCACCCGAAAATAGTTCACACAAATTTTTATATGTCGTTCATCAATTTCTTTCTACTTTTCAGAGCTTTCGCCGGCTGTATTTTCTGAACCGCAGAGGAAAAAGCGAACAGAGACTGTCACAATCTGCGACGTCCTCCATCCCATCGAAGAACTGGACAGGCCGTCGTTAGCGCATTTCCAAGCCGCATTCTTACGGCTAAAAAGACCGCTCATGCTGAAGGGCATTCTGGAGACTTGGCCGGCGCTGAGCAAATGGTCGCCGGAGTACGTCCGATCCATCTGCGGTTCGCGCACGGTACCGGTCGAACTCGGCAAGCGCTACACCGACGAAGACTGGGGCCAGGAGTTGATGACCATCAGCGCCTTTATCGACAAGTACATCTACATGCTGGACAATCCCGACAAGAAAATTGCCTACCTTGCGCAGCACGATCTCCTCTCGCAAGCGCCCCTTCTTCGCGACGATATTAGCATGCCGGATTACATTGCCTTTGCCGGTGACGACGATCCTGATATGAACGCCTGGTTCGGTCCGGAAGGAACCGTCTCACCGCTGCACCATGACCCGAAGGATAACTTTCTTTGCCAGGTAGACGGACAGACGGAGAGACAAACAGACAAACAGACAGACACAGACAGACACAGCCAGACAGCCAGACAGACACAGACAGACAGACAGACAGACAGGCAGACAGACAGACAGACAGATAGACAGACAGACAGACAGACAGACAGACAGGCAGACAGGCAGACAGGCAGACAGACAGATAGACAGACAGACAGACAGACTAAAGTTAGACTGAGGCAGACATTTATTTACTTGCTTTGTGTCAGTTTTAATGGATTTTTTGCACTTTTCCAGGTATTCGGCGAGAAGTATGTGCGACTGTACGAAGAATCAGAAAGTGAGAAGGTCTACCCGCACGAGTCGACGATGCTGTTTAATACCAGCCAAGTAGATGTGGAGGACCCTGACTTGGAACGATTTCCGAAATTTGCGGAAGCTGTTTTTTCTGATTGTATTCTTCGACCGGGTGATTGTCTATATATTCCGCCGCGATGTT
>LRSR01009428.1:0-11542 GCA_001579985.1 Hypsibius dujardini | reverse complement strand
AATGGTCTCGGGATTTCGGGAGTGAATACACAGCACGCAGTACGCTGATGACAAGAGATTGCTGTGGCTAAACGGGAATGGTTATAAATGGATGAGTTGCTGTTGGATGGAGGGATGGAGAGTGAAAATACACGGGTGGGTGGGCTAACTTGTGGTCTCGCAGAAACCTTGTCGCGTTTAATGAACCCTGATTTTTTTTGCTCGGTCATTTGTGGGTGTGGTTCGGTGGCGGCCTTTTTGTCTAAAGCAATAACGAAACAGTGTAAAACGTAATCAGGAACGATAAATAACGAAGATTTCACATGAACTGAGTCATGTAAGGCCACTTTCGCTATCCGTTGTCATACTTCCGATTGGAATAAACAAATTGAAGCATTAGAATTCTTTTCGATAAATTAGTTTTTGCTAGTAGACATCATGTCGAATGAATGAAAAGAGAAACTTCAATTTGAAACTGCACTGATCGTTCGAGGGATTAATCTTTTAATGGTGATTATTAATCTCCAAAAAAGATAATTAAATGATGCACTGATTTAAAACTATAAATACAGAATGCATATTTTATTTGAGATAAAAGTTAAGTATTCCGTCATTTATTGTTTTCTACTCTAAATATTCTTATTGTGCAAAGGCGTCCTGTTTAACAGTCTACGTAGTGAAATAGTTCGACGCAACATTTTCAACTATTGGATCCTTCCAGAGAATAGGAGCACTCTCAACTTTTCAGCTTTCGAATGGTACAAATATTCACTTCCAAGTCGTCAGAATGTTTGGATAAGCTAAAGTCATATGCAACTAAAATTACAAAATATATTTCATATGCAGTGTACTGGGTATACACGTATATACCAGTAAACTCTTGTTGTAATGAGAGACACTAAGCACCACTTTCCGACAAGTCTCTCCTTGTTAAAACGCGGTACCCCTCTACTCGCGCAATCCATTTTCACCACAGAGCGCCGCGTCATTTTAAACTAATTAACAGAACGGAAAACACCACCACCGCCACCACCACCACCACCGCGCCACAGTGGCGCGGTAATTAATGCGTTCCACATCTTTTCTCCGCGCTGGATCGCACTCTCATCAGAGTTCGTTCCCCGCAGCTCACACTCTTATGGACATGAGCCAAGAAGACTGCCCCACAGAGAAACCTCGCCACCCGAGTGCCAGACCGGTGGAAAAAATCTAAACCCCCTCCCCCCTATGAGATGGACTAGCATATTTGAAATCCAATTCCGCCGGCTCGGAATTCCTCGCCGGTTTTCAACAAAAATTTCCCTCTCTCTTTCATGGTACGCACGACACAACAAATTCCTCGACTAATAAGTTTCGCAATTCGTTATATGCCCTGCCAAAAGTATCAAATAGATTCTCAGGCAGGCAGGCAGACACAAGGCAGGCAGACACACAGACACACAGACAGACACACAGACAGACACCCAGACACAGAGACACACACAAAGATACTAAGACAGACAAACACACAGACAAACAGAAACACATGCACACAGACAGACACACAGACACACAGGCATGTACACGTACCATAAAGACAGGGGAAGGGAGGGAAGGAAGGGTAATGCAATATTATGTTTGCATAGGCAAGCTCCCCATCCCGACGCGTTCACGTAACGACATCATCAGGCCGCGCTGCAGACCAGCAGGAACTGTAACCGCAACAACGGCAACTAGGCAACAGTAAACCTGATGAGTTGGCGATCAACATTGGAGCCTCGACGACGACGGAGAGCTTATTCCTGTGACACACAATCCCATCCATTTGCATATTAACACTTCCACACAGGCGAGGCTCGCTCTCCTACACACAACAAGCCATCCCAGACAGCTGACGAGACGAGCTTTGCCTTGCGCCGTTTTTCTACGGAAAATCGCCGGATTCACGATTCCTAAACTCGCCGGCAAGTGGATCAAACAAACTACACATCATCGTCGCAGCAGCGCGAGGGATAATACGACCCACTCTGCTAACATATTAACGTCCAGTGCGGTAAAACAAACAAAAACAGTGATGCGGCATGGTAATCCGCTGTGAAGTAGCTGACAAAAGACTGTTGAGTGTGTTGAAATTTTGAACTTTATGTTGTAAAAAAGTGCAGAGAAATACCACGTGGAATGGAAGGAAATTCGAAGACGAGCCAGACACAACGTTGCCGGCGCTAAGCGAAGCGAGAGATGATGAAGGGCTGAGAAGGAAGAGGAGGGGGAAAAGAAGTACGCGCCAATTTGCGATCGGAACGTTTTCTCCGCTAATCTGTGAACTACCACGGAAGGGGGAGCTTAACTGCAGTGGCAGGCCCGTTTCCCGGCAGCGACGGCTGTGCGACGACGACGACGGGTTAACGGGAGGAAAGTGATGAATATCGTACACACACTTTGCTGCAGTCTCCCCGGTTTAGTTCAGTATATAACGGACGGACTAGGGGAATGATGTTGATCATGCTCCAATGAGATATAACAGACATATACTGGTACATAAATACACACACACACGGACACACACTACTATATACACAGCTACACAACATGGCAACATTTTATCCTCTATGCACATCTACATGATGATGCGGCATGCTGCTGGTGAGATATGGATGTTGCACTCGTGGAATCCCAATTTAGCTACTTATATTGAGAGATCCCGAGAAGTGGCTCGGTGGTGGTACGAGTATACTGTAGTCTAGGCCGACCTGATCGAAAATGAGTGTGTACACGTATGATGGCTCACGTACTATTACCCACCAACGGATGCGGGTGAGCCGACTGATTGGGATGGAGAGGAGACGGACAGATATGCGTGCCTTTTTGCAGACCGGCAAGATCCAGAGTTGCAGTGTATGACGGTGGTTGGAATTGGAATTAGTTTCGATTTTCCTGGCAACAATTTTTGTTGGCAGGGTAGCCGAAGCACAGCCGTTATATTGACGTCTTTATCAAATTATTCCAAATTGTTTCACTGCCTTTTCTGAGTTGGAAGTGGAACTATTGATATGTCTGTTTAAATCTGCCCGGCTCTATTTCTTAAAAGCTTAAAGTGTATCACCCTTGTATGAGTTAGAAATGATTTTATTATTGGCAGGAACAAATCTAAGCACGCGGTTGTGCTAATGGAATTTCGTAGAAGTTGAGCTGCGAATTGAATTCCTCAAGTTTCAATTGCCTTTCCAATTTCGTGGTGTTGGACTTTTGGTCATCAAGCTTGATGTGTTGCCTTTTGCAGCTACTCTATATGCGGATTTACTGTAGTAATTAGTTATTCTGAGTGAAAAACATTCTTCACCGCGTCCCGTTTTCCAGCTTTTGATCACATCTAATTGGAGAAATGTTCGTACAGGATGAATGAAAGCTGCTGGCAGGTAGATACGCAATCCAAAAAATTGGCGGCCCTCCACAATCTTCAAAGCATTAGAGTCTCCGCGGCAGATCTCTGCAAGACATCTCACGTCCATCCACTGTAATTCCCTATGTCTTGCTGCATAAGAAGAGCGAGAGGTCTGCTTCACTCCACAAGAAAAGAGATACAACTTTTAAAATAATATTCGAATGTAGAAGTTTGGATAATAGTTATAGTTCATTAGGGCGACAGCTCTTAAAATTGTACCAGTCCTTTAGTATACATAGCGCAGATGTTGGAATTGCACCCTGAAGTAAATTGCGTATATCCTACATATTTTTTGTCTTTCAAAAATAATGTTTAAGGAACTGCAATCAATCACAAAATTGCGGGTCCGTGTTCGGCCTTTTCGCCCAGCGACCCAATCTCCGTCAGTCCAATCCTTTTATATCATGCGTCTCGCGTGCAAGTAATCTTTAACTTCCCCTAGTAAATGTTGTTGCTCGTCTCATCCGCAGTCCGCCGTGAATAGGCCAAGTCGATCGGCATATGTCAGAGAGCTGGCCTTTACATAACTGTCCACATCACACACGACAATTCCCTTCCTTCCCTTCTAGTCAGTGCTGCATATATATATATATATATCTATGTATGTAGCTCGCGGACGCGGCCTCTCCGGTAAATTAGATGGCCGTCAAATTATTCAAAACCGTCATTATCAGTTATTGGGGGGAATAATATCGCGCGCTACTTAGGCGTCTATGTGTGTGTGTGTGTGTCTGTGTCTGTGTCTGTGTCTGTGTCTGTGTGTCTGTGTGTGTGTGTGTGTATGTCTGTGTGTGTGTGGGCACTTTTCCGGTCGGTGATGGCACGCCATCACATCTCACACACATTCGCGTATAAGATGAATGAGGGAACTCGAGGGAGAAAATGGCTCAACAACTCCTCAGGGCTGGCTGTGTGGTTGTGTAGTTGTACTACTTTGTGGCTGCTTCCTTTGGTTAAATCGTTAATCGTTCCGGGTGGGTAAACAATTGGGGATCAACTTGTCCCGCGCGCTATGGGTTCTTGCGTTGTTCGCGGGGATGACATAATCTTCAGCTGTCCAGTTCCCTCTCGGAGGCATGCTTCGTCCCGGTTATTTATTCAGCTTCACTAATAATGCTGATGATGAAAACTAACTTGGAACAGTTTTTTTTATTATATGATCACTAAGGGGGAGATGCTCGCGCGCGCAGTAAGATATTGCGATCGTCGGGGAAGATACATTGGGATAACTCAGTTCTACTCCGTTTTACATCCGAATTCTATACATTTACGCTTTAAAACTAAAAGTAAAATTATGTTCATCGCATTGGTTGACGGCTCCTGCCAAAGATGGACAGTGTTTTACGCGTAATTTGAGTGAATATCAATTTACACAATCTTCAACAACTAGTAACAAAAATTTGACGTCTTCCGTTTCGTACACACACATTTTTCACATCGAATTAATTAGGGGTGCAACTGCTCCATTGCCCCCTCTCTCCGTTACGCATCTGGTCTTGCAACCCAGCATATCATATACACAGTCCCCCAAGACGGAAATTCCACTTTGTTTCCTGACTCTTCATCCATCCACATGGCGGACAGCTACACCTACCCACCAGAGAGAGAGAGAGAGAAAGAGAAAGAGAGAGAGAAAGAGAAAGAGAGAATGAGGACTCGATGAAGCTGCTCTCCTCTCTGCAGAGTTTTCACAGACCCCTGAGGCCACAGTCAATTCACTTCACTAGTACTTTCTACACAGGTCACAGAAACCACGCCCGGAGGACTCCCGGGTCACGCCTTGGTCCGCGCTCATTCATGGAGACTATAGCTCCAAACTGCGTGCAGGCGGCGGGGAGTGCAAGTTGGTTAGTAGTGTTAAGTTGAATGGGATTAAGTTAAGAGAGAGAGGAGGACCTCTGTGGAGTGTGAAAATGTGAAGAGAAGACTAAACAGACTGACGATGAGAGGGACAGAGAACAAAGTGGGCGAGCCAACTGTTGATCGATATCATAGTCGGACGCGACGACACGAACGAACGTACACACCGTTTTCAGCACTCCTTTCTTCCCGAACACGCATCGCGCGCCTTCCTCCTTTTAACTGGCAAACGCGGCCAATATACGACCTCAATTAGCTTCAGGTAAATGTATCAATGATCAGGCTTGATGGGGTAAGGGTTTTAGGGGATCGTGGATGAAGCCGCACTGCAGGGGAATCGGTGAACAAAGCTGTTCGGTGTTGAGAATACGTAGAAAACTGGCAAGTAGCGGGACAGACTTTGAGCGAGCATGTGACGAGACGTCTAGTGATTTGTAAGTTGAGCATAGGATGACGTAACTTCAACTTCCATAACTGGTTGGTTTCGGGTAACTCACAGCTAATTAATTCGGCGTAAACGACGTTTTAATTGCTACCTGTTGTATTAAAAATTGTTCACCAAAGCGAAACTAAAAATGAAAGTCTCTCTTCAATTCAAACCGATATAAAAGAAAGAAGGGTATACGTTCTATCTTTTAATGACTCATAGCACATCATGGGCGTACGATAAGTGACCGTCGATGTGTGATTCAAGAGCAAAGAGCACGGGAGAAGATTAGGATGTAAAATAGGAAATTTATTTCGACCTGAACTGGCACGCATCAATCATCCGGACGGTTAAGTGTTGACGAAGCAACATGCTCGCACCCCCGGATAACATACACACCGACCACGCCAGACAGACCTGGCATATGTCGAATGGTCGCACGGACTCACTTGTCGTCTCCTTTTCGCTACTGGAATTTCCGGCGGCAAAGCAAACTCGACCATTGCCTTATTTGCCTTTCGGTGTATTTGCGAGGCCGGCGCGCCTGGCGTCCACCGCTGCATCCACACACACTATACGTTGACGTGCCCATAATTATAACAAAATTGCCGGTATAAAAAAAAAGTTCAATCGCAGTAAACGCCCTTTTTTTCCTAACACCTCAAACCGAAAACGCTTAGATTTTTGTTCAGGCCATTTAAATAAAGGACCGAACCAATCGACTCTTACGCCAGTCTTCTGTAGATTCTGTAGCGTTAATTTGAGCGGCCACAATTAACGATGGTGTTCGCGAGGTGGGAAAATTCGTAAAGAAATTCTGACATTTCGGAATTTGCAAAAAGAAAACGCGACGCGCTCGTCGACATATCTCTTCATCCATCCTCCGCACGGATCCTTGGGATTTGACATTATGGAGTGGAGTGATAATAAATAGCTGAAAATACCCTCGTCCCTGTCCGCTTCATCTTCTACTTGTGTGTGTATGTTCTGTGCTGATTCTAACGACGTGCTAACCGCCGAATTTGCCCATGATGATGGACATTTTCGGGGGCTCCCTCTCTCTCCTTCTTTATACAAACACAGTTAGAGCGACGACGAGTCGCGCGCAGGTTTACTTTATCGATATGAAAATAGCTGTCGTTTGGTTCGCCCGTCGTCAGCTCGTTTTCTCTTCCTTCCGTCCACCGTTGCTGAGACCTGCCCTAGAATTCCTATACAATTAATTGCAGAGTTTGAGTCGAGCTTCCCGGCGCGCGACACAACTGACAAGGCAAATTCCCCGAAACGAGAATGGAGGACAGGAGTTTTTTTCGTGCAATGTCGATATTCCCGCCCCGGAATCTCCACAGAATATTTTGTAAAATAAATGTTTAAACACACAGTTACAGACAAAATGGTCATGCCCATACACGGATGAACTATTCAGTTTCGGCAGGGTCTTTCCCGATTCTTTGCATTATTAGCAGGAGACTGCACAAATATGTCCAGGGTAATCAACGCGTCAGGGTTGTGAGATTTTACTATCGGTCCACAGTTGGGATTGAGGACGATCAAGGGTTAAGATTAAGCCGTCCATAGCACATATACGACGGTGCAGAAAATTGAAATGGAATTCCATCTATGTCCCCTATAAACTCAAATTCCAAGATGAAATCTTTGATACTTCTGTTAACATTACTTAATACTTTTTGGTACTATTTGATACTTTTTGTTAAAATTAGTTCGCTTGACTTGCCTTGTGACACGTAAAGAACCGAGTCAAATACTGTTCTAAACCCATCGAAAGATATGGCATTTGCTATGAATGGGTCCCTGCCCCGAGTTTTAATTCCCACCCGGAGCGACGCGAATGAAGGGTGTCGGCGCGAGCATTGTTTATGACTGACCATCCACCACACTTCATAGGGTACCGGCAGATCCCTGCGAAGACCTCCAGAGTCTCCAGGGCTCGTTGATGTTCTACAGAGTTCCTTGCGTCATTTTCAATCCTGACGGTTAATTGGTATACAGTGTACAGCACAGTGAACCAAGAGATTTGGCATAACGAACTGCTAAATCGAAATTCCGAGCAGAAAAGAGACTGTCGTATTTTATAGCAGTTTTTAACTTATGTATGTCTGAAAACTTTGAATACCGCGAACCACCGGTAGATCATGGAGCTGATTTCAATGGTAACACAAACTGGATAGGGGAATTAGCCAATGTTCTCCTATTGTTAGTATTATCCTCCTTCTTGAGTATATTTCTACTACCAAAAAAACGCACATACTGTTCAGATCTAAATCTCTTACCTTAACTGTTGAAGGTGAATAGCCGGAAGTTTAAAATCACAGAGAAGAATGATTTCAAAGGCGAACGCTCTCGACAAGATTTGTTTTTTAATCCGCTCCTTATTTTGCACCGAAATATTACGACAAACTGGACGCTGCGAAAGTTTGTATAACTCACGACATGCGACAAGGACGACACACTGACGATGAGATTTATGGCGGGGATATGATTTTTAGAGGTACTTAGCTCCTCATTTTAGTTGTCCCCCCTCAAGCGGCGTTACGACTTGGTTGGGACGAGAGAAAGAGAGAAAGAGAGAGAGGGGGAGATGTGCTTAACCGAGATTTGTTATGATTTGCGCATAAATGTCCGTCACGTCGTCGCTGATGATGTGCCATCCTGGCAAAACTCACTATAAACCACCTCCGCCTCCCTCCCCGGCACAGTCACACAAAACTCTGTGATGATGGGAGGACGAGATGAGATCCAAGAGATGGAATAGGCCAAACGTAATCAAACAAGATGATTTATAAATATCCAAGGACTAACCATACGAACACTCCACTTCACGTTTCAAAAACCCACACACACTAAACGAAGGGATGGACTCGTGACCATTTTACGCGCCTTCTGTTCCATGTATGCATAGAGAGTAAAAATGAAAAATTCTCCCCTGTCGCCGGGTGGTGAAACATACGTCTCTATGGGAGCCTTGAATCAACCGGTGACCGCGTGGCAAACGAACCGAGCGATAAGCCGGATGGATAGCTAAAGGCTGGTGAGCAGGGTGTGTGTGTGTGTGTGTGTGTAAGCTGTAAGCTCTCCCTCATATCTCGAGTTGATGGGCCAAGAATAAATACACTTAGCGGGAAAATATTTAGATTAGCCGCAGTGTGTGTAGAAGTATATGTGGTGAAGGCAAACTTCGCGTTTCGAAACTCGATGGCCGCTCGCTAGAGAAAATCTAGATCACATATGGATTTATTATTAGGTGTTATGATTTCGTGCATTTAGAAATAATTATTACTGCGCATCATGGCGGGCAGCGGAGAAGCAGGAGGCACTCGCCCGCGATGCCGAGAAAATTACCAATAGAATCTCTTTCAAATTAAGAGAAACTCGTGCCTAACAGAAACACGGTCATTGATTGAAGCATTGCAGCTTTTATGTGTCGGGGTTGGGTTTTCACTTCTTAGTTGACAGACAATCACACAGAAGGTCACCCTTTCATAATCGTCACTATATTTACTCCGCAGGGTCCTTGTATCTTTGGTCAGCGAGTATTTACAAGTTAATAAGTATACAAAGATGGACGAACCAGAGAAGGAGTGACAGTTCTACCAGATTTTGAAGCCTTTTTTAGCAGTGAAAAAACCTCGCCAGCCCCTTTCGATGATTATTAAAGCATGGACGACTTTGCCATAGTTTGAAAAAACTGATCGAAGCGGATTGTTCAACTGAACATCTATCTCCAACCATTAAGGTATCAAAAATGACAAAATCATTCCATAGTTTTTTTTGCTCCTCAAAATCCTACATTTGCCGGCTGTCAAAAGGAAACATCTGTTCGCTCACAATATATACCACATAATTAGCTCCTTGATTATTATTTCGTTTACTGTTGTCTCGATATGGAAAATTCACTAGACAAATACCGTATACGCCCAACTTGATACTACAACTACAACAGAGTTCCGGCTTTGAGATATATATTGCCGCATTTATTGAAGCGATTCCCGCCAAAACTTTAGAACTTGAGAGTCGAGAGAATCACCCATGTGAAGCTACTGTATTTCAAAGCCAGGCGACTATGTCTGTGCTGCTTTAAGGTCTAGCAAAATCATGCTATGTACAGTGCTAGCTATACTACTGTTTACTTCTTAGAAAGCCGACTTACATGCATCACTCGTCGCGGGTAACTCCATTACTCTCCTCCGTTCCACCCGCAGCCGGGATCCCCACGGAACAGCCGCAGCCGCAGCCGCATCTTGACTCCATTAGTGCGGGGTCGCAGACACTCATGAAAGGTCACACACACACAGACACATACGAACATACATACACACGTCAGCTGCGATCCGGTTCTACGTGTGACACTCTCAAAAATACGTTAAAATACACTCCCAGCAGCAGAAGCGAACAAAGACAAAGAGCTTTCAGCTCTCTCACAGCGGATCAGCAGAGGGGAAAATCAAACTAGTCTGTAGAATATCTGTAGAAAATTGGCACTGAATTATGACGATATTTGAAGGAGCGAGGTTAAAAGTGTTGCGCCACATGGGGAAACTGAGCTGGGGAAAAAGGAAGTGACATTTACAACACTACACGCGCTAACCCGTGCACGAAGCCAAACACCCATCTACGATGTGCACAGACGAATTTTGCGGAACTTTTACTGGCCGTGGAAAATTATACAGGCTAAACACGGACAAACCGTATGGACAGGAGGCTAGCGAGAGAGCAACCCGAGATATCCGTCATTATTAGTGCCACATAGGCGGGACATGATCGGGGAAGAGAGATGGTGTCTGATTTCGTGATGGCATGATTGGTGTATGGTGATGTTGTATTCGCTACATACATGTGCCCGCCTTTTTCTTTCGCCTCGCAACACAGGAAGCCCAACTGCTGAGCGCTCTTTCGGTCTCTCATATATGAAACCCTCGATTGAGCAATAATACTCTACTACTCTTTATCCAGTGCGTGGTGGTAATTAAAAAGTGTCGCAGCGTGGCATGCGCGCGCGGACAGTCTAGGAATGTTAAATTGGATCCAGGAAAAACATGGGTCGGACTCAAGGGGAGGGGAGGGGTGAGGATGGCGCATGAGATCGCGGGGTGGGGGAATGGGGTTGACTTATTTCGAGATGTTATTTATACGGGCGAGGGAGTAATATATAAGTAAGTGAAAAAGAAAAGCGTCTTCAAGCGGATCGCGGCAGCGACGACTTGGAGAGGTTTATGCTTTGGGGTCGTCGCTGTCTGTCTGTTTCGCGGTAATATACTTTTCTTGCTGATCTTTCACAGCGGGATGTCCGTATGGATGAATGTATGGATGGAGGAAGGGATCATTGAGATGTGGGATGTGTTTATGTTGCAAAGTGCGTGTGCGCAGGGAATTTAAAAATGCATATACACGCTTGGATGGGTAGGGAGAGGGAGGGGTTATGTGTTTTCGCAGTGTGGCTTAGTCCATCCAAGTGTGGAGCGAGGGGGAGATAATTTAGTTGTAAAACGTGAAGAGCACATTAGGAGATTTGGCGGCTCTGGGTGTTAATGTGTGAGTACATAGTCTATAGTCGTCGGACGCCTCGGTTTCACACCCTATTACGTCTGCCATTGCGTGAATGCGGGTGGGGGGAGCCAGAGGCGTAACGAACTTTTTGGGCGAGGCAGTTTTTCTTATTAATAAACATTAAAAATCGCCTCCTCCCGGCAGCGGCCTTGATTAATAGGGGGCGCACTCGCCCAAAAACATTACGGAATTTTCGGGGAGGGGGCAGTTTTTCTTAGGAATAAAAATTAAAAATGCCCCCCCCCGTTACGCTTCTGGGGGGAGCTAGCTGCCGGTTTGGTAGGAAGTAT
>LRSR01009427.1:0-10531 GCA_001579985.1 Hypsibius dujardini | reverse complement strand
AGGGTAAGCCATACCGAGGATACCTGAAATGATCATACCATTTGGCATAAGGTCCGCAAACATCGATCAAGACATGTTTGTGCAAAACTGACTCTACCGTCAAATTTGGCAAAGGCGAACGGCAGGATAGGCTCGGTTGTGACCTCCGCAAATGTCTGGGACTTGACGGTGATGCCAGCAACTCCGAGGCTGTCAGCGCTGAGGAATCCAGCCACGGCTCCGGATCCATATTGGATTTTGAACGCCTTTTAACAAAAACGAACAGTCTTCATTTTTCTTCACTCAAAATCACTTCCAGATGAGTGTTAGTTACCGTTCCGTTCTTGACGTAGGTGCTGGAGGCACTGCTGTCGTATTCGTCGTGCAAAACTGGTGAAAGGATGAATCTCACCACATGTATCAGAGACCGTTACAGAGAAGATAGGAAGACTTACGGCAAGCAATGTCCGAGCATTTCTTCGAGGGCACCCACAGGTTCGACGAACCTAACCGGAAATGGGCCGACAAGTTCTTAACACTAAGCTCGCACATTCACGCAGTTTGAATGGCTCACCAGTGTCGAAGATGACTGTGAAGTTTTGCGGGGGAGTTCCGAGGGTGATGGCTCCGTAGTATTGGGCCTGCGCAGGGCGGAGAAATGCGATGAAGAATGAACAAGTACGGTCACTGACTCGAAGACTTACATCGGCATAGTTGGAAAGGGGTTCCGGCTGAGGGTCGCTGACCGAGTGGCTACGGCGAGCAGCACGGATTTCATCCAGAACCTTGGCCTGAGCTTCGGCGAAGACGCTCATACTGTGGCGGGTGCTGTAGAGAGCACTGCGGACCGAGGGTCCCTTCTGCAGGCTCATTCTGTAAAGCGAGCAGAAAGACTGTCAACACTAGAGTGAAGGGCAGACAACATCTGCCTGAGTCGATCGAGCCGACCATATTTGTCTGTCAGTCGCCTGCTTGTCTCTCCGTCTGTCTGTCTGTCTGTCTGTCTGTCTGTTTGTCTGTCTGTCTGTCTGTCTGTCTGTCTGTCTGTCTGTCTGACTGTCTGTCTGTCTGTCTGTCTGTCTGTATATCGGGCTGTCTGTCTGTCTGTCTGTCTGTCTGTCTGTGTGTCTGCCTGTCGGTCTGAATGCCTCCTGTCTGGCTGCATGCGTGTCTTACCTTGGAAGTGCAGAACCGGACGCACTGAACCCGTTGTTTCGGGAGTTTCGGGCATGTCGAACATGTCGGACGGATCCCACGGCCACAGCCACCAGGCAAAACAGCACGGCAATCGAAACAGCCCTCATGTTGCGACCGAAATTGTGAGCGCCTTAAAACCTTCGGAAATACTTTAGTACAGAGACAATACTTTCCCAAGACCGGCCGCGTCTTAATATACGAGGTTCTACAGGGCAAGGTGGAAAGCTCAGAGCTGAGTCAAAATCAGCCGGTCTTATCGCGACGGACCGCATGGTGATGGGCGTCCCCCGACTGAAGGTCCTGATAAGTGATGTGAAATCGATTCAACACAAAGCTGTTTGGTGGTATGTATTCAGTGTCTGAAAAGGGAATATCTTCAGGTAAGATAGCTTCTATATTGATGAATTCGGAAGGCATCACTTCGGACTTGACGTTCTTGGAAAATGTTGACCTGCATGTGGGTCACGCCACTCCAGGGCCGGGAACCAGTCAGTGCAGATTTAAGTTTACAGAAGATGACGTGTATATCTGAAATCCTTCAACTGCTGACTATCTGCCGTTTGTCTGTCTGTCTACCTATCTGTTCGCTTGTCCGCCTGTCTGTCTGTCTGTCTGTCTACCTAACTGTTCGCCTGTCCGCCTGCCTGCCTGCCTGTCTGTCTGTCTGTCTGTCTGTCTGTCTGTCTGTCTGTCTGTCTCGCTGTCTCTCAAAGTGTCTGTCTGGCTCTCCGGCTACCGTCCGCCTGCTAGTTTTGCTGACTAATAGTGAACCAGAATTAGCCCGTGATCAATGTCATTAGAAGTTAGATTTACGTAACAACGTTGGTCACTTACCAAAATAAAGAACATGCAAAATTAAAAGAAGCACTGCGGTACGAGAAAAATAGATTTCAAGTCATTTATCTTACGGGTCGGTGAACCGGACGCTCGCCCTCGCGGCAATCTCCTTGCAAAACTCCTCGACCGTAATAACGCCACACAGAAAAATCCCCTCAGCGTCCTGACATTTTTCTTGCCACTGACCGTTACGAATGGCCTGCCGGGTCTGCACGAGTTTCTCTTGAAAATCCGGGATGCTCTTGGAGGAGCTGTCAATCTGCTGGACCAAGTTCACCAGACACCGGTATAGGGAAGAACATTGAGCGGCCAACGGAATGGTCGGATCGAGAAGGTACTCCCGCAGGCAGGGATGCGGAATCAGGCAAATCTTGGAGAGGATCCCGGTGATGCGCAGGTTGAGAACGTACGGCTAACATAAGAAAGCGATAATAAGGGGAAATATGTGTATGTCTGTCTGTCTGTCTGTCTGTCTGTTTGTCTGTTGTCTGTCTGCCCGCCTGCTTGCCCGTCGGCCTGTCTGTCTGTCTGTCTGTCTGTCTGTCTGTCTGTCTGTCTTTCCTCACCTGGCTGAGTAGGTTGTTCAAGTGAGAGAAGAGGAGTCGCAGGACGGGGCCTTCGTTGAATGCCTGTCCGTCGAAGAAAGACGATTCCTCAGCCAGAAGGACGTTGCATGACTTGAGCGGTCCTACGGCCGGCCACTTCAGATCCTTGCATCGCTGAACGATCCGTGTCATCTGCAATGACGAAGATTGATCAAACGTGGTAACATTGCTCAGGCAACGAAAGTGGAAGGCGAAAAGAAATTCAGACATCAGACATAGAAAACGTTAAACCGCATGCAGTCCGTCTGAACCGAAAAAACAACATTCGAAAAGTGCAGGCTAAAGATATAGTTGGGCATACAGACAGGCATATAGGCAGACAGACAAAAACATAGGCAGGCATGCCGTCAGACAGGTAGTCAGACAGACAGATAAATAGATATATAGATAGATAGGAAAAACCGAAAAACAAATAGACGCACAGACAAGAGAGATAGACAGACATACATACAGACATACGAAAGGCCAAGAAAACAGACAGACAGATAGAGGAACAGACAAGAGAGAGAGACAAACATACAGACATACGAAAGACAGACGAATTTCAAACTCCAACAGACGGAGCACCAATTTCATACCGAATAATGAGACTCTCTCATATAGCTCTCACAGTCCCGTTCCTCCTCCGTCGCGGTACACGACTTCGCGGCCGTGGGGAACAAATCGCGAAACATCGCCGCCCGATCCGCCGCCTCGGCCAAATCGGACGTGGCCCAAGCAATATCCTGCATCCGCTGCTCCTTCCTAATGTACATCCGACTCTCCAGGTACAGCAGAAAGGCCTCCTCCACGAAGTGGTAGCTCGGCTTCTGAATCATCACATCCAGCAGATCAAACGCCATCACCATCAGATCTGTCTCCGAAATCAGCTGCAGAAACTTTCCAAAGATTCGGCCGTCCAAAATTACGTCCGACAACACCGACAGCACGGCCGTCGACTCTGCGGTTTTGTACGTGCGAATGATGGCCGCCAAGGCGAGGCTGTTTTTTTCCGGGGAGCTGCTGAGCCAGTCTTCTGAGAAGCCAGGACCGCCGGAAGTCATGTCGGATTTCAGCGCACTTTGCAGCGCGTCCGTGACCGCAGAGTCCGCGACGCCGGCAATTTGATCGACAAACGTCACCCATTGGGTGTAGCTGCGCACAACGTGCTCCAGATCACCGGCAGCATTGTGCAGGAGCACGCTGCTGGCTTCAGCGCTGGACGGAATGGACATGTAGAGTTTGTGAAGGTGTCCAATGAGGATGCCTGTGAGTGAGGCGGCTGCGGGGGTAGGATCGGCGATCGTGGCAGAGACGACTGGTTCGCGGGAGTGCAGGACGCGGATGACGGCTTGGCGGGCCTGGCTGGAAACGAGGGGATCGGGATTTAAGGCCATTCGCAGGAGGGAGTTAAGGAGGGGGAAGGTGAACTTTTCTTTCGTGTAAGATTGTTCGGCTGAAACGAAAGCAGAACAAGTCAAGAAAAAGACATGCATTGCCACCATTATTTCAAGTAAAAGGGACATTACAGTCAGGCAGACAGACAGATAGGCAGGCCGGTACTTGGATAGACAGACAGACACAGAAAAAAAAAGACAGACAGACCAGACAAGACAAGCAGATACGGGAACAGACAGGCACGTCGACATTTAGACAAGAGGAAGAAACAGTCAGACAGCCAGCCAGACAGACAAACTGACAGACAGGCAGATAAAACAAGCAGACAGCCGACAAACAGACAGTCAGAAAAGCAGGCAGGCAGGTCGACATATGAGCGAGAGGCAAAGAGGGAGGAACAGTCAGACAGATAAGCAGGCAGGCAGGCTGACAAACTGACAAACAGCCAGATAAATAGGCAGACAAACAAACAGATAAACAGACAGACAGACAGATAGACAAATGGACACAAAGACTGACTTGAGATAGGAAATGAGGTATTAAATGACCGTACAAGCTTCTTCAGCCCCGTTCGTGCCGCTGCTCTGGACACTGGCGCCATTGACACCAGTGCTCTTCTCTTCCTGGTGATTCGCCAGGAATGGATTCTGAGGCAGCACCAATGACTTTAAATCCGCATCCAGCTTATCGGCTGGATCGTGCAAGCTGCTCTTGAGGAAGAGATTGGCAAGGCATGGATCCTTCTCAATGGCATCCACCACACTCTATAACATGAAAAACGGGCAAATATTCTATACTAAGTTTCCACTGGGGTTATCGATATTTCTTTGCTACAAGACTATGCGATTTCAAAAACACCGCCTAGAAGTTACGATTCCCTGGGGGCGCGGTTCCATAGCATTCTTTCCAACGAAATGTTCGTGCTGAAGGAATGAAAGTCACAAAATCAATCAATCCATCCATCCATAAATCAATCAATCAATCTATCAATTCATCAATCTATCAATCAATCAATCAATCCATCCATCAATCAATCAATCAATCAATCAATCAATCAATCAATCAATCAATCAATCAATCAATCAATCAATCAATCAATCAATCTGAACGACCAGTTGACATAAATTCGGTCACTCCACAACTCAGTCAATCGATCAATCAACGCACCTCCAATGCGGTATTTTATCCACACACAAACAACACACAACCAATCAATCAACCTACCAGCCAGCCCCGCTGTGAATTTGAACATGTGGAAAACTTTACCTGTAAAAAGGCCATTTCTTCGCGATCCCATGGCGAGCATCGTGTATCCCCGCAGTACGCCACCAACCGCGCGAGCGGCTTATAAATGAACGACTTGGAGAGCAGCGAGACCGCGGAGGGCGCGCGGACAAAATTGGTGAGGAAAAAGAGAACGTAACTTTTGAAGCCCGCGGGATTGTCTTCTTTCGCCAACGCGACAAGCCAGTCGAAAATTTTATATCGCATTGCAAACTCCAGACACGGTCCAATTCCGTGAATGGTTCCTTCGGTTGAATCCGCCGAGTGGAGGCTATCGAGATGCGCCGAGTCTTGCTGAATCAAATTAAAAATCCATTCTAGAAAAAAAAAATTAAACTTTAGGCAAACAAATCAATACATCAATCAAGCAATCACATGGCTAGGCAATCACCGAATCAACAACTCATCAATCAGTCGAGGAAATCAGTGAACGACCAACGGGCTCCAAATCGGTCATCGTGTCAGTCAACCACTCAATCAATCAATCTACGTACGCAGTCGTAGAGGAATGTCTGTGTCTTCCACGGAGACGGGGTCGTTGCCGTTCAAGCGTTTCAACTCCTTCACCAGGTTGTGCCATTGCAGGAACAGTTCCTCTTCCGGTTTTAAATTGGGTGCCAGGAATTCGGAGGCCTTGGCCAGGAGTTTATACATGTCGTTGGCGTTGGAATGTTTCGAAATTGTTGGATTTTGTTAACAAAACAGATGACGTCGCGACGTCAGCGGAAATTTAGTGTGGCATTTGCTCCTGGTGGAATCCCACAGCCTCCAGCCTTACAGGTGGCGCCAACGGAATGCTTAACTAGCCGCGTCAAGCCATTTGATCCGTTCAGTGGAGAAAGCAATGCACGGACCGAGTCAAAAGGCTTGACTCGTCAATCAAGCATTTTTGCCAGTTGTGTAGTGCGCATCAATCATACTTCGTTGTACCGAAAGTTTTAGCTCCACCCCCTACCACCCGAAAAATAGTTGGCTTCGATCGACCAATCGCTTCGAAATTAATTTTGCATGGGATAGTGGGAAGAGAAAAAATAGTTTCAGCGTTCGTAAAGTCACAGAGGGGGCGCTGCACACATTTCAAGGTTAGCCGGTAGGTGGCGCTCATACTTCTTCATTCTTGCCCGGATGAAAGTGATGTGACGCAAATTACATTGAACAATCGGACTTCCTGCTCATTTCCAGGTTTGTCTGATCCATGATGATCCAGGTTTGTCTGATGCAAATCCGTAGTGGCCACCCTCAGATCAGATGTCAATATTAAGGCACCGTTTCGCAGCGGCATCAATTTGTTTATAATCCACCCGGAGAATGTGTCAGAGTAAACTGTCTAATATTTTGGCGTCAAGTCTTGAGTGGATTGCAACAAAAAAGTGCCCCAGCAGCGTGATGCCGCTCTCCGCGCGTTACGGGGACCTTGTTTGCACTTGTTCACTTTCTTGTTTACATGGATTCTGCGAGAGTGTGCAGACAAACCAGTGGTTGTTGCGCGCCTCGGAACACAGCGTGGGAGAGCCTCTTCCAAGTGTCTATTCGTAAGTCAAAACGTCACGGAAGAGGCCAAAAGAAACTTACCGCGAATACACAGACACAGACACAGACACACAGACACACAGACACAGACACAGATGTCATGCCACTTGAGGCGTGGGACGCGACAGGTTTCCGCGTTATATACCCGGAGGTACCATCGTAGGCATCCTCTGCTCTTCAGTCACAGACAGTCACAGACAGTCATCCTCACTCGCAACTGCACGACAAGAGAGCAGCCTCAGCGAAGCCCACAATCAGCAGCAGCACAACACAATGTACTCAAGAATCTGTTGACAAAGTCTTTTGCGCAATAATGTTTTTCAGCATTTTTTTTGCCGGTAACATCATCATCATCAGGAGAAATTATACTGCCTGACAGTCACGCTGTCCTCTCCCTCCATCGGCGCACGGAGAATGCGGAACTTAGTCCACCATTTTGCCACCTCAACATCGTGGCGGCGCGCTTCCCTCACACCATGCTGGCTTGGGACTCGCCCGGTACGGTCACCCTGCTTTTGCTGATTGTCGGGATTATTGATCATAATACTTCCGCACCGGTGGATTCTATTAACGGTAAGTGGACATACAAAGGTTTGAAGTATAAGACGCTTATTGTGGCGGTTTTACAACCCTTAGAGAGTGTCCTTGCAGACAGAGACAGGCAGACAGACACAGACACACACAGACAGACACACAGACACACAGACACACAGACAGACACACACACACACAGACACACAGACACACAGACAGACAGACACACAGGCAGACAGATAGACACACAAACACACACACAAACACACAGACACACAGACACACAGACACACAGACACACAGACACACAGATAGACAGACAGACAGAGTGTCAACAGAGGCTTGGTAAGCTCTGCACTATTCATTCACGATATCTTTTGTGTGTGTTTACTTTATAGCCAATGATTCAGCTTGGGAAGCTTCACATCCGGAGCAAGACCAACATCTGTCCGAGGGAGACATACTCGACCTTGATCTTCCGGCACTGGTTCGTCGACCTCATGTGTCTGCTTTATAACCGTGTGTCTGTCCGTTCCACAGTTGATGCTGGAAGGAACGAATACTTTTGTGCGAATAACCGGAAAAGAAGAGCCATTCATTGCCCCGTGTCGTTATGTAGATTCAAGCGGCAAGAAGCGACCTGTTCTCGGATAGTTCGGAACGTCCTTCCCGACGACGGAAAAGGAATGCTGTGGTTTTCAGTTATTTCCGCTGGGCCGATGGCGTCATACCATTCACCATGGATATATTATACAACAAAACCGAAAGAATGCACATACTCACGGCGATGAACGAATTCCACGGCAAAACGTGCATAAGATTCACGCCACGCAATTTCCACAAAGACTTCCTCTCCATCATTAAACATCGAGGGTAAGTGAAATTTAGTACTACAAACTGGTCGTTTATATTAAAGTGATTGAGCGGGACACTAAAACAGCCAAACAGACAGACAGACATAGAGACAGACAGACATAGAGACAGACATAGAGACTGACAGACATAGAGACAGACATAGAGACTGACATAGCGACAGACATAGAAACAGACAGACAGACAGACAGACAGACAGACATACAAATGGATAGGCAGATAGACAGACAGACAGACAGACAATCAATGTAACGGAGACACCCAATCCGCGAATCACGTTTCGCTGACTTACAAATTATCGGTCAGGAAGTATACAGCCCATTCCATCCATCAAACATTCAAATCGCACCTGTAGACTGTATCACGTAGGTGTGCTTCAAAAATTGGCCGACAAGGAGGAAGACAGCCGCTCTTCCTCAATCAAGAATGCATCGACCCCAAACGGCCCGGCATCGTCATGCACGAGCTCATGCACTCCCTGGGGTTCCTCCACGAGCAGACTCGCCACGATCGGGACGACTTCATCGACGTCCTCTGGAGCAACATCGCGCCCGATCATCAGGACAACTTCGCCAAAGTGGACCAGCGCCTGGTCGGCATCTACGACGCACCCTACGACTACGGCTCAGTCATGCACTACGGGCCCAACTTCTTCGCTGTCAATTATACCAATCCCACCATTATACCAAAGAAGCCCACTAATGTGCTGGGCCAGCGGACTCGTCTCAGCGACGCCGACGCCATGAAGATCAACAAGCTCTATCATTGCGAGAACTACGAGCAGGACAAGGTCCCCGTTGCGGACGATGTCTGGACGTTGCAATAATAGCGAGAACAATTATAAAAAAATAAAGTGTAAAATTATTTCTTTTATACAAAATTGTCTTCCGGCGAGATCGTCATATGACGTGTTGTCTGAGGATGTTGACGGTGTTGTAGGAAGAAAATTGTGACTCAAGGATGACCGCGTTTAGCGTCTCGCCCCATGACGAATGGGTCACCTCGTCGTGGGAGTAGAATTTGGCTTGCAGGGTGGTGAGGAGCGTGCCGTGGTGCTTGAAGCCGATGAGTATTTTCAGCTGCTCACGATGATTGGGCCGAGTACGCTCGAAGGCCTGCGGCTTCCATTTGCCGTGGTAGACGATGGCGCCGGTGTCCTTGTTCTCAATTTCTTCCAGGGAAATCTTCTCCTCGTGGAGGACCAAAGACCTGCAATCATAGCATGAATAAGCGACAAGTAGACAAGCCAAGAGAAAGACAGACATAGACAAGGAAAAGGCAGACATAGACATGAATAAGCGACAAGTAGACAAGCCAAGAGAAAGACAGACATAGACAAGGAAAAGGCAGACATAGACAAGGAAAAGGCAGACATAGACATGAATAAGGCAGACATAGACATGAATAAGCGACAGGCAGACAAGTTAAGAGACAGACAGACATAGACAAGGAAAAGGCAGACATAGACAAGGACAAGGCAGACATAGATATAGACAAGCGACAAGTGGACAAGTTAAGAGAAAGACAGACATATAGCAAGGCAAGACATTCAAACAAACCGGCAGACAAAAACCGACATATTTATAAATGGACGAATGTACCGATAAATATATATTATGACACATGGAAAATGACTATCAGACAGACGGGTATCAATGATGAAATAAATTGAGCTGTTGAAAGTTAATTCTAAGATCAGTAGGCAGTTAGAGATTGGGACACGGCATGACTCTTAAGGCATGAAGAAATAAAAAGGCGCCCATGAGTAAAATGCCTGGCGGCATGCTACTGTCATCGACCACGCCTTCGTCGATCGTTTAAATATCTTTGAAACAAATCAGCGCAAACTGAAGGATGTTTTAAATGCTAGACAAAAACAAATCACGATCAGAAATCAAAATAAAAATCATGACAGCATACCGCCAGCAATATATTACTTATAATCGGCATGTTTACCTCAGACGCGCCTACAACGACAGGCCGGTCGAAAACCCACTGCAAAACGGCACGCAAATGTAAAAGCTAAAAAGGTAAAATTAGAATCGAGCTCCACTCTGATAAGAATAAGTAATTGAACTACATATAATTACATGTAATAACAATTTTATACACGTTGCGTATAATGATTCTATGTTAGTTCACAGACGTCCAGACAGTCCTCAGACAGTCAACAGACGTTCAGACAGTCCACAGACAGTCTATAGACAGTCCACAGACAGTCTGTAGACATCCAGACAGTCCACAGACAGTCCGCAGACATCCAGAAAGTCTACAGACATTCAGACAGTTCACAAACAGTTCACAAACAGTCTATA
>LRSR01009420.1:0-17261 GCA_001579985.1 Hypsibius dujardini | reverse complement strand
ATCGGCAGCGTTACTATAACGCGACCTGTGCGTTTATTTAGGAAAAGGAAGCTTTTCTTGAGAGCCTTCCGGAGAAGCGGGCTTCGGCGGATGAGCTGTCGACGTTTTACAAGAGCTTTTTGAATGCAAACCACGCCTCGCATATGGCGTACAATAAGGAGCTGTACCGTAGAAGTGTGGGATTATTATGGCCTGAACTGCTTGTTTCACTGCAGAGGATTGTTCGCAGAATTCCTAAATAGTTTTTTGTTCAGTTGATTGGTTGATTTGAGGGGCTGCTATAATGTGCTCACTGTTGCTTGGTTGATTTGACTGATTTGATTGGCTATGATACTGAGACTGTATGTACGAGGTACTGTAGTGCAACGATTATAACGGTCGGTTTTTAAACCCGGGCAGCGCACTCGGCCTGCGTGTGTTGGCCGAGTGCCAACTCGTGACAGAGGCGCCTATGACGGAGGCGGGACTTAACTGACCGTTTTAATCGTGGCACTACAGTAACACATTTAATTCGGCGAAGTGAGGAAAGCAGGGGGCGCACGTGTTTGCCAAATGACCACGAAGAGTACTGTACTGTAGTGTTGTTTAAATAACACTTTTAAATTTAAATGAAATATAAATAAATTTAAATCTTGCCAATATAATAAATAAAACACCGTTTAAATATATTTAATTAAAACAGCCGAATTTAAATAAAAATAAAAGTTTTATTTAATAACACGTGTTATTTAAATAACATATTCTATTTAAATAACATGCGTTATTTTAAATATTTCAAAGACTTTTCCAAGGGAGATTTCCGTACTGACAAGCGAATGTCGCGATCATTATTTTATTTTCATTCGCAGGCCCGATAAATTCAGTTAAATTCGGCATGGCGAACTAAGATAGCTTCAATATTGCGGAACAAATTTCTATATGAAATCGGGAAAATGGGAGAACCCATGAAGACGATTTTGTAAACTGCACTATCAAAAGACGCAAAGCACGACCAGTACATACTACAATCAACTCATATCAAAATGCGGATCGTGGACCGTAAAATGTGCCCTTTTCTTAAGACTTCGAATAGTCTTCTGCATAGGTCTTTGTCTACGATCACTTTCAGATAGATTTGGCATCCTATCAGAGCCGCTAATCACTTTTTGCCCAGAAGACATACGGGTTATTTAAATAAAAAATGTTATTAAATAGCCAGTTTTACGAGGAAAAAAATTTAAATATAATCAAATAAAACGCAAAATTGTCTTTTAAATAAAATTATAAATAAAATAAAAAAAAATCTGATATTAAATAAAATTAAAAAATTTATTTTATTTAAAGAAAAAACACAATTTTTGAGTATATTAAACAACAATTTAAACATATTTAAACAACACTACTGTACTGTCGCGATTCTAACGGCCAGCTTAGCCCCGCCTCCCCCGTGCTAGACTCTGTGACGTCACGGATTCAATTCCAGCCCGGCCAGGGACCGGGGGTCCTAATTTACTGTTAGGGCCAAAAAACGGCCGTTAGAATCGTGACAGTACAGTACTAGTACTCTGTTGATTGTTCTGTTGGCACAGCCAAAACAGGCACGTACATTTTCAATTAAGTGAGCAAAATCATAACGAAAATGTCTCTTTTCTTTGTTTCAGCATTTACAAAACTAGATTATCGTTCGATTGGCACCACGTATGCTCTTATAGACAAAAATGAAAAAAGTTATGGCTATTTGCATGATCGACACGGCTTTGTTGTGATTTTTTAACTCGTGCATCGACACGCGAGTGGCTCCCCTACTATCTCGATCCCGACTAATTGACT
Source organism: Hypsibius dujardini (assembly GCA_001579985.1). Classification (NCBI taxonomy): domain Eukaryota; kingdom Metazoa; phylum Tardigrada; class Eutardigrada; order Parachela; family Hypsibiidae; genus Hypsibius; species Hypsibius dujardini. The sequence goes on along the minus strand of LRSR01009420.1, from coordinate 15,452 downwards.
GCAAAATTTCACCTTGGTTTTTCCAAACAATCGTCAGTACTGGTCAAGGGGATTCTTGCCTTGCTTTTTGTGCCGTCTAGTTGGCAAAATGTTCTTTGACGATGTCAAAGCTTCAAATTATGTATTAGATCGCAGCTTTTGATGTAGCTGGAAACGGAAAAATTTAGACGAATTAAAAGTTTTACCTCGTACTGTAAATTCCATGTACATGTACATGTACATTATACGGGAAGTTGGGAACTACGGTTCATTTCGTACTTATGGGAATTGTAAGATTCATGAGTTGGCAAGGCTCGCCGATCCGCTTACACGATAAATGTATCAGTTTGTGTCCTTCTCGCGCTGCATCCGGTGTTTATGGCAACGCCAAAGTCACTATAAAGGTAAGCACGCTTTTCACTTCATGTGATTCCCTCAATTTTAAGTCCTTCAAATTAAAATCAACTAATACTTTTTCTGCAGATTATCAGGTTTCCGCTTTCGTAATGTTTCATTCTACATCCTCTAGCCGAAGGTCTCCGGCTGTACCGGCGGGTACAGCGAAGAAGACCACAAGACCCATTCCCAAAGCAGTGAAGCCTCGCCCAGCCACCAGGTCCCCCAAGCTCAGCCCAGTTGAATCGCCACTAAAGTTCATCAGTGAACAGCCCAACTCAACGGCATTCGGAAGGAGCGGTAACACCACGAAGAAGGTCACTTTGAAACCGGCAGTCCCGGTAAGTGCCGCCAAGTCCAACGGAGCTGTCGGCAACTCGAGGGACCTTCCACGCCAACGGCCATCGGCAGTGCTCAACTTCCACCGAACCGTTGTGAAACACCTCAACGAATCCAAGAAATCAGCCTACATCCTGTCGTCCAAGTCGTCGGACACGTCGTCGGATGACTCATGGAGGGCGTGGCCAGCCTGTGCTGGTCGCCGTCCTCTCGGACCGCCGAAATGCCGACGAAGTGCTTCCTGTGACAGCTCCAGTTCGAGTAATCTTTCCCTAGCGGACTCGGAGGGCGAAGTGCAGAGCAACACGAATCTGTCGTCGCAGGAGAAGGTTACGCAGTGGTTGCGGAGCAAGACAGTGACGGTCAGCTTGGATCCGATGGTGTCGAACCGCACCTGGAAGGTCAACCGGCTGGCGATGAAGCGGCTGTCACCGGACAAGTGCACTGTGCGGGACCTCCGATTTGGACTGGAATATGTGACAGGGATTCCAGCGGATCTGACGTACTTGCGCTTTGGTGACGACGGTGAGTGTTGGTGTGATTGGGCCGGAAAACGGTTCGGGGAACTATTCGTTTTAAAAAAAAATCTTTTGATAGAGATGCACGACTCGGACAACCTGGAAAAAGTCGCCACAAATGGTGGATTAGCCACACTCTGCGTTTATTCCATTTGGCAAGACTTCGTTCGCATATTATTCACGGGTAATTTCAAGAACGTAAGTAACCTGTTTAACTGTCTTGTGTGTCTCTTTCTGCGGTAGTATGTCGACCTTTTTGTCTCAGCCTTCTTATATGTCCTGTTTTTTTTAGTCTGTCCGTCTGTTGGTCGGTCAGTAAGTCAGAGTTAGTCCAGATCGGTCCTTCTCACTTTCTCACTTCTTGTGTTTGTCCATTCCTTGTCTGTCTGTTGTCTGTCTGTCTGTCTGTCTGTTGCTGTCTGTCTGTCTGTCTGTCTTTCTGTCTGTCTGGAGGTACTTGCCACGTGTTCTTAAACCAGTCTTTCATTCAGATTACGGAAGCCATTAGCCTTCACGATCCCAACACCGCGCCAGTTTACTCCGAGGTCTTCCACATTATGGTCGCACATGATGTCAACACTCGGAAAGACGTCTCCGCCAGCGATGTCCTTCGCCAAGCACCCAGCGGGCTCGACGTGAAATCTCGTGCCGAGCTGGAAAAAGCCACGGCGAACACTCAAGCTAGCCTTGAACTCCCAATCTACACGGTAGTCAAAGAGCGGAACCTCGTCACGCCAGAGATGCGGCAAGACATGGTCAGCAAGCGGATGTACGCCGCCCTCTTATTCGCTATTGTTAACCGGCACAAACAGCTACTGGAATGGATCGACAGTCAACCGGGGATTGACTTGAACTACCGCTACCCATCCGGCCGAAATCTCATTTTTCTCGCCATCTTCTTCCGTAATTTACCGCGGCTGCAAAAGCTCGTGGCGGCGCGAGTGGACTGGCAGACGGCCGACGTGACCGGTCTCACACCGGCCGCCGTGGCCGCCCGAACCCGTGACGAAGGTATGATTAGTTTGTTTGAGGAGCTTGAGGACGCCCTTGACGAGGCTGAGGGGAAAAAGAAGAAAAAGCGGGGAAAGTCCGCGAAGAAAGGCGAGAAAGCGGCCGGCAAGGTAAAAACTGAACATGATCGAGCTGTTGTATTGTCCTTTAAATATATTTAAAAGATATAAAGCACCCTCTGATTTTACATAAAATACACTTGTATCATTATTTAAAGTCGCAAAAAATAGGAATCGATATTTGAAAGCGTATTTTATTTAAATCAGCTAAATTTGCTTAAAATATTTAGAGATTTTATTTTAAGTATTATTTAAAATTCTCATAATAAAAAATAATTTCACGTAAACTTTGCCAGTGGATTTAAATTCATGTAGTATTTTATTTAAATTTAAACACGTTATTTAAACCATGCTAGGCTGTTGTATAGTAAGCTAGCAGCACACCCGTCGATTGATTGATTGATTGATTGATTGATTGATTGATTGATTGATTGATTAAGGGAATTCCGGTTAACAACTAACAATACCAACTTCCTTAACCGTTGCAGTCTAAATCGAAGTCGGCCAAGCGGAAAGCCCACTGAAGGATCACGACACACCACTGATAACTTAAGGACCCACGATTAGAAAGATCGGCATTCGGGCTTTACCGGGAATCGGTCATAAAACAACAATCGAAAGGGAAGATCGCAAATCTTGAATGTTGTTATTGAATTCGAACTCCGCGTAACTGGCCGTCATAACACAAAATAAGCCTCACACAAAATATTCAGCGGATATACATCGAACGTCAAGCACTGAGCCGGAACCGATTGATGACGGATTCCACGGCATAACAGCCAATCAATCAATCAACGGGACCCGCCAATTAATCAATCAACGGGACCCGCCAATCAATCAATCAACGGCACAAACAGACAACAACTTGACACTAACGGGCGACAGGCACTTCAATTCATCAATCAAGCAAAGAGGACACTGCCAATCGTGAGGGGAGGCATTCCCGGCTCCGTTCCTGCTTTGAACCCTGAAATAAGCAACCGAGAATAAGACCCTATGCGGGAATTTTCCTCCCCGAAGAATGACGGTGTACTCAAACCTAGGTAGATTACGGTGGGGATGAAGGCGACATGGAAAACGCGGCCGCAGATGTTGAAAAATGTCCCGATGCACTGACGAGCCTGCTGAGAGGCATCCGGTCGTGGGCGTGAGCGTGAGGAAGAGCGATCCATAACTGATGCGGTTTGTTTTTCAGTGATTACGTATTTAATTTCGAACGGATAAGCGTATTCCTGATGTTTCTCTACTATTTCACAATCAAAATAAATTAAATACTCATACAAAAATGAAATTTTCCGATTACTTTTGTCGTTCTATCGTTTATCCGACTTGTTCGAATGATTTATCAAACTTGTTCCGCTGTTGGGTTGATTATCACATATGTTCGGATGATTTATTTATGTTGTTCCGTTGGTTGCGCCTTACTGGTTCAAAATAAACTAATCAATCAATCAGTCACAGTTCAGAATATAATAGTTGCCGTTAAATTCGAAAATCACGTTATCCTTTGAAGGGAACGCGCTCAAATTACACGGTGCGAACCAATGCATGTTACAAAGAGTGTCCCTTTTTGTAATCGACCCTCTTTCAACTCGGCACATACCAAATGCAGCAATAGCCGGTGCAACGTGGTTCTTCGTCACGCACAATTTCTTAGAAGTTTTTTTTCTCCTGAACGAAAACTTCTCTTCCTTGCTCCTCGTATCCGCAGCTGCTTTTATGCATCAACCATCCACCGAGGCTTCATTTCTCTTGTCTGGATTATCCGATTTTTTCTTTGACATTTCTAATCGTCAGCGACCTGAATCATGGCGGCGACAACGTCTTCTTCAGCCAAAGTGAATTCCGCTCCCACGATCGCTACCGCCGCCTCCAATGTTGCCCAGTCGACCAGTCCGATGCTGGTGCGGCTCCATCCCGTGGCCATCGCGGGGATCTGCGACGCTTACGAACGACGCAAGGAGAAGGCCACGCGGGTGGTGGGCACACTGATGGGCAAAGTCGAGGGAGATGTGGTGGAAGTCACCAACTGCTTCGCTGTTCCCCATGAGGAAGGTGCCCAGGTGTGTAGAAAATGTTTTTGTCGTTGAGGGATGAGAGTGGAATTCCTCATGATCAGTCATCAAAACGTTTCTGGCTGAGCTTTGGTTGTGATTCGAGAGGCAATCAACCTATCAATCGAAGCAAAGTGCTTGAATCATTTCGTGTGTATGTGATTCGTCGATTGATTGATTGTGGAATTCGACTATCCTTTCTGCTGTTCGATTGTGTTTTTTCTGTATTGATTCCTATGAGGACATTTTTCTTTGGATGCTTCCGAATATTTCTCTTACTTCTAGCTTTTGCTGTTCCATAAGTTTTGCTTGACCTTGGTAAATTCGTTTTCCCTCTAATGGCAAAACTTTTAAGTAATCTAGCTACACTTCAGGCCGTTGATTGATGAATTGATCGGTACTTGAAAACTTGTTTACATCTCATTATTCTACCTTATCAGTGCGTCTATTTGACGTAACAAGATCTACCTTTTGACCTTTCATAATTTCGTTATGATGGTTTTTGATTTGTTTTTTATTTATGCTTACAGTATAACGTGTAGTGGCAATGGTCATGTTACATGCTGGTAACGTGATTGACCGATTGATTGCTTACATGGTACTAGAGCATTTAATTACTAGTACGATGGATGCTTGCTTAATTGCTTCTAATACGCAAGGGATGTTACTCATTTTAACAATTGTCTTTACAGACTCCTTTGCGGTTGGACACGGACTTCGCACAGAGCATGATGGAGCTGACTAAACGGGGCAGTCCGCAGGAGGAAGTGGTGGGGTGGTTCTCCACCCGGCCCAACGTGCCGGAGACGTCCTTCTACATCCACGACTTTTACGTGCGCTTCAGCAACCCCAACATCATCCACCTCACGGTGGACTGCACCGCCGAAGTGGACCGGATGCCTATTAAGGCGTACGTCTGCTCGCCGTTGGGAGTGCCGCCGGCGCCGCGAGACCCCAAGGATCCCAGTCCACCGCGCTTCGATCAGGCCAGCCTGTTTGCCCAGGTGCCGGTGGAGATTTTCTGCTGGGACGCCGAACGAGTTGGGCGTAAGTAAACGGCATGGTTAGAGCTACCAGGCAGACCGGGAATACAGGAATAAGGCGCCGTAACCTTCCCAGTAACCACTGAGATTGAACAGAGCAACCCGCCAACCGTTAACTGTAAACAGTATGTCTGTCCGAAGTGTAATCTGTAGCACATTCGGTAGAGGAAGACATTGATTTTATTAAGACAGACATTTTATTCTTCTCCTTGAGCCAAGTATTTTGTCCGTGTTAAGTTTTTTGCGTTATTTTGCAGTGGATCTCATTACGGCCGGTCGGTTGGCTCCCGATCGGGTGGTCAATATCCCCACCGACGCGGACCAAGTGCTTCAGACGGCCAAACTGATTGACGACATGCTGGAGAGTGTACTCAGCTATGTGGACAAAGTTTTGGTACGCGCGCGTTTGTAGTGTCTCTAACGGTGATGGGAGATTTGACGGATCGGGGTGTTACTGATTCCACTTGCAGAAAGATCAAATTCCCGCGGACCCGGAAGTCGGCCGTGCGCTAATGGACGTGATGGGAAGTATTCCGAAGATTGACGAGGAGGCTTTCGAGAAGCTGGCCAATTCCAGCCGAAAGGTACGCTAGTGGTCGGATTGATTGATTTAAAGCAGGCCAAATTATAATTGATCTTGACTGATTGATTGATTGACTTAAGGCAGGCCAAAATATGAGCGATTTTAAACATTCGATTGATTGATTGATTTAAAGCAGGCCAAATTATAATTGATCTTGACTGATTGATTGATTGATTTAAAGGAGGCCAAAATATGAGCGATTTTATACAATTGATTGATTGATTATAGCAGGCCAAAATGTACTGAAAGTCCACTGCTGTCTGAAATTTGTAAATTGATTGCTTGGCTACAATTTTTGCCTCTTTTTTCAGGACGTTTTGATGGTGATGTATTTGTCGGAACTGGCGAAAGCGCAATTGGCGCTCCAAGAGAAGGTCAACATCCTACCAAACTAGTCGCTTTCGGCTCCCCAAAATCGTTTTCATCTGCAACACGCGTTGTGGGGTCTGCTCGATCTGCCGGGCCCGGAATTGTTTCATTTTTCGTAGTAAATCTGTCTTCATTGCCAGTGGGACACGGGAAGTAGACATTTCAGAGATTTCCCCTAATTGTTTGCCAGCTTGTGCAACGTTTGACTCGTTCGTTGCTGCTGCTGCTGTTTCTGCTAGCGCATGCAGCGATTTCCGTTTCAATTAAATATTTTCCTCATAATGGAGATTTGGGCCTGTTATGAATACGAGGAAGGGGTCCTGGAATGGGCCACTTGACTTTCCCGTACCCTGGAATGGGCCACCCTGGAATCAGAACTTCCAGACAGGTTTTGGTTATCATCAAGGTCTTAAGCGACAGGGAATAATCGATAATTCCCGGTGGAACGCGTATCAGATACGAAGAAAAGTTGCGGGAACATGTTTAAAAAACGAAATGATTGGACGGTTGGAAAAAGCTCCCTACAGAGGTCGCTGGCTATGCAGTGACTCATCGTTCTCGGTGAATTTGCGACAGAGCGCCCCCTGCCACCCCGGTGGCCCATTCCAGGGTACGGAAAGTCAATTGACCCATTCCAAGGCCCTTTTCCTCATACTAGTACATGCATGCATCCACGACGGAGACTAGGCGGTGCTCAAACCAAATTGAGCCACACTACACTCCTGTATAGTACGAGAAAAGTTTGAACCAAGGGTAAATCGAGAAATTATGCGCTGGAGTTGATGGCATGAGAGAAGATGGGTGAATTTGTGAATGTTTAAGCAAAATCCTTCAGGACATTTCAATGCCAGAAAGCGCCGATCTTTATATTACAACGATAAACTGATGTCCGTGTCCTGAATTTTTAGGGCAGCCAATTTGTGCGTTGTTCAAAAATTAATTATGGCATAAAATAGTCTAAATCATGAATGATTGCATTTCGGGATTAGAATTTGCCCTGTAGAATTCGCATGCCGAAATCCACGTTTACGACGAGTACTTTTGATGTCTTGGTAATAGCGCGGGAACAAAACAACGATTAACCCCCGGTGAACGGCGAACGGTGAAGGGTGAAGGGTGAACGGCGAACGGTGAAGGGTGAAGGGTGAACGGCGAACGGTGAACGGTGAACGGCGAATGGTGAAGGGTGAAAGGTTACATGACTACAACCAGCACCAGAGATACAACACTAACGAGGTAACCTATGCGACTAACATCAGTTCCGGCTGTTGCTGCAGTGGCTGTTCCGTAAGAACCAGCGCCAGCCGGGGCTGAGGCGTTGGAATGATGCTGTGAGTGGACCACGACCGCACCTCCCGGACCGGTGGCATTGACCGTGGTGACGGTGACGGTACCGGCATTGGCGCTGGCGGATGAGCTGTCGTCCTGCACCTCCGTCTGGATGCCGATGACGCCGCAGGCGATTCTGGAGTTCCCGGTGTCGGCGGTGTTGTTATCCAGCACGAGGGTCCGTCCCGCGGCGCCGTAATCGTCCGGCTGCTCCAACAGCACCACCATCCGACCGATGATGCTGTCCGCACCGTTGAGAGACAGCTTGTCGTTGCTGAACTTGAAAGTCGACTTCTTGTTACCTACGGTGTGTGCAGTATAATTTGAATACGCGCCTTTCGGGAAGCTTGGAATGAGTTTTCGACACGTTTAATGATACTTACTTCCGGCCTGAATGTTGTCGAGATCGCCTGCGAATCGCTTTGTGTCTGCAGACTGTCCACCCGCCGAAGCAGCCGATGACAGGGTTGGATCGAAATAGGATCCGAAAGAAGAGCAGCTTTCATCGAGGTTGCCGTACTGTAAATTTCATAAACATTGTAACCTGGCTGGTATCGCAAGGCGTAATTGGGGTTTGTGGTGCTCAAAACAACACACCTCGTCAATTTCAAGTCCGTGAAGACCTAGACCAAACAGCTTTGGTAAGTATTGTTCCATGTTCTATTTTCCTGATACCTGCGCTAACAGACGGATGGACGGACGGACGGTCAGACAGACTGGCGACAGAAGGACAGACAGACAGACAGACAGACAGACAGATAGACAGACACACAGACACACAGACACACAGACAGACAGACACACAGACAGACAGACAGACACACACAGACACACACACTCACACACAGACACACACACACATGCAGACAAACGGTAGGCAGACGAGCAGGCAGACAGGCAGGTAGATGTGACCGGACGGATTAACCCGGAGAGATGAACTGTAAACTTCTAGAAGAATAAGTTCGCAAAAAGCTTACCTGGATTGAGTCCGCTAATTTCACCTTCTATGAGTAGATATTTTGAACCGGGCGACTGTTCCGAGAAGTCGATATGTCCACTGATGTCTCCGCTGAGTTGACTCCATCCGCTGACATACGCTGTTGCTTTTGTCACTCTTGTTCTCGAAGGTCTGGCGGATATGAACAATCAAACATTAGTACACTCCCCTCCCCCACCCCCTCACAGCACGGGCTGATTCCCAATATTCCAGCAAAATCTTACCCGCACAAAGTGCTATAATCAGGAGCCGATGTGGTGGTGGTCGTCTGCCTGTTCGCCCGGCCTCCCTGCTGCTTAGAATCTCGATTTGCCTTATGCTGATAGCCCTGCTGTCCGTGAATCGATATTGCCACACCGGATAACAGGAACAGCGTAAGGCATGTCCGTGGATCCGCCATGGTTCTACGCAGTTCTCCCTGCTCTCCGCTGAAACCGATCAAAACTGAGTAGCTGCCTCTGTGGCCCTACGTCTCACGCACTATTACAAAAAAACAGCCGAAAATGCATCAAACTTTCCTACGGTAGACAGACAGAGTGCCATCACCGAGACTGCGCACCCCTTCCGGCTACGTTGAGCTTTACTTCGACGCTTGCGGCACTACAATAAGCACTGCGTGGAAACCGGCAACGGCATTCCTACCGGGGATGTGAATACTTCGGTGTTTTTTTCTCGCAACAATTTAAGCATAACAACTGCTGCTGAAACCACATCGATAGGACTGAAGCGTACTGAGTTCTGGTAGGTCGCGGTCGCGGTCGCGGTTGAGAACCCAATGCCGTTAACACTACAGGGTACTACATGTTACTACAGGGTACTACAGGGTACTACATGGTACTACAGGGTACTACAGGATACTACAGGGTACTACAGGGTACTACAGGTACTACAGGTACTACGTTAACAGGGTACTACACGTCTGTACTATGGGTGCTTCTTTAAGAGACTTCCTTATAGAATGGATACGATGGTAGGGATGTAATAAAATTAGGAAGTAATTGGTATGAACTCAAAACAAATCGGCGCTGGTTCACGCATCCGCTCGTTTCTCCGCCGAAATCCCGATCACTCCGCAGGCGATCCGCTTGCCGGAGTGGCCGCTTTTCGCGCTGTCCGACTCGCCGCCGCGTCCGTAGTCGTCGGGATCTTGATGGACCACGAGGGTCCGTCCCACCACGCTGTATTCCCCGTTCAAGGTGAAGGCGATGTCTTGAATGTCAACCGTGGCAATACCCTTCCCTGTAGGAATACAAAAAAGGCACAAAATAAACGGATACGGAATATACCAAAAATTGAGTCACGAGAAAGAGCTCGTGACTACGAGTCGTAGAGTATGATGACTTATGGGACGCAGGTTTTAAAATCGGTGGTTAGTAGGGATTTTGCTGGACACCAGAAAGTACACTCTTCTAAAAGGTAAAAAATAAATTAAAATGAAAAGCACTCTTTTTTGAAAAGTAATTTTTAGTAGATTATTAATAACCGAGGTACGCAGTAATAATAAATGCAAACTCGGTAGGTGATAGATCGGAGTTAAAACGAACCGTTGGCGAAGATGTTCCCGAGATCGCCGGCGTGGCGCTGGGCATCGTTCAGTCCGCTGTGGGTGTAACCGTCGGGATTGTAATGGTCCCCGGCACCGTCGCAGCCGTCGCGGATATTCCCCCCTGCCTGTGATTTGTTGCCAAATATTCCCCCCCCTCATAAATCTATCCAAAATTATTCACTGCAACTTGCATGGCACTTACGTGTATGTGAAAACCGTGTTCACCTACGAAAAAAAGAACGATGGAGCACTGAACACTGTTCCTTCCTGAACACTGAACCCTGTTCCTTTCCTGAACGCTGAACACTGTTCCTTTCCTGAGCACTGAACACTGTTCCTTTCCTAACACTGAACCCTGTTCCTTTCCTGAGCACTGAACACTGTTCCTTTCCTGAGCACTGAACCCTGTTCCTTTCCTGAACGCTGAACACTGTTCCTTTCCTAACACTGAACACTGTTCCTTTCCTAACACTGAACACTGTTCCTTTCCTGAGCACTGAACCCTGTTCCTTTCCTAACACTGAACCCTGTTCCTTTCCTGAACGCTGAACACTGTTCCTTTCCTGAGCACTGCGAACAGCGTACTTCGCGATTCCTGAGACATTTCCGTCTTACCTTTGGTCAAATTAGAGATGGTGCCGGTTAACGTGACCGCTCCTAATCCGTTGGTTTCGGTAAAGAGGATTGTGCCGAAGATGTCGAGGCTATTGTCGCCCGTCAAGACCGCCGTTGCTTCCGTCGCAACGAAGGCTCTGTGAGTTCCAGATCACACTTGTACAGTACGCAGAATGTGACGACACGTTAAGAGTACAAAGACGTAAGAACTCACGGAATGTGGCAATTTGTCGTTTCCGTGTGGATGAGGGGGACCACCGCCGCCAGGAAGCAGAACAGTGATATGGCAACTTCCATGGTTGAGCAATTGATTGAATCACTTGTCTGCAGTGCCGGGGTAACAGTACAGAAAAGTTAATTAAACAGAAAAACTCCGTTCAAACGGAAAACAGATCGGCTGCTCGCATCCCCTGCGGCCATGAAGTTTCAAGTCTTCTCATTGTACTAGTACGGTCCCAATGTCTCTGTGTAGCAAATAACAGACCGCTCTGGGCGGTACGCACACCAACCAAGGTACCGCAACGTGAGCGAGAGTCTGCGTGGGTTTTTGCTGCAGAAGAAAATCAACTCGCTTCGAAGCGGAACTAGCAAGTAACAGCTCCCTCTGCAGCTTGTTTGTAGAGAAGTCCCCCACCGGGATCCACGGACTCGAAGCAATCGGACCGGACAGGCACCAAGAGACGGACGGACGGACCCAGTCAGATGGGCAGGCAGGCTGACAGACAGACAACCAGACAGACAACTGGGCAGGCAGGCAGGCAGGCAGGCAGGCAGGCAGGCAGGCAGGCAGGCAGGCTGACAGACAGACAGCCAGGCAGTCATGAGGCAGACAGAGAGACGAGCAGATAGACAGACAAGCAGACAGGCAGAGAGCCAGCAGACAGACAACAGATACTAGATAGTGATCATTACCAACGGGCAAAGCTAACAAGTGTGCTTCACAGGAAAAACGGTTATGGTTGCGGCACTGAAGGTTTCGATTTCAATATTTTTGTACATTCTGTCCGACAACACACCCGGGACTCGCAGACACGTAAAATGGAAATTCTAGCTAACCCTTCTACCGTACCAATCAAACCGAAACCGGCAATTACGCCAAATGTCAAACACCCTCACCGTCAGTCTGTGCAGTGCAATGGGGAAAAACCGAATGTGTGCAATCAAATGTCAGCGTGATATAACTAGACTATTGATGTTAATTTTCTCTTGTACTGCAGCTTGTTCGCTCATTCAGCCTTCTGAACACCGATGACACCGCAAGCAAGTCTGGGCCCGGCGTTCCCGGTCTTCTTACTCTCGTCGTCTCCACCCCTGCCGAGGTCGTCCTTCTTCTCGTGAACAACTCTGCAGAAAAAACGGTCAAAATTCACAAATGAGGCAAGGCACTACTCTGGGACGTGACACGAGACAGAACAATAGATGTGGAGGGAAGAGCGTCGGATAACGGAGACGCAGACGAACGGGCACAGACATACACCAACAGGCAGTCAGGCAAACAGATATGCAGATAGGCAGCCAGTCAGTCAGTCAGACGGGGAGGCAAGGAGGCAGGCAGGCAGGCAAGCAGGCACATAGACAGACAGGCTGACAGGCTGACAGACAGACAGACAGACAGACAGACAGACAGACAGGCTGACAGACAGACAGACATGAAAAAAAACACGTAAAGTGACCGATCAGAATCTAAACTTACAGAGCACGGCCCAAGACGCTGCCGACGCCTTCCAACGAAATCAACTTGTCCTCAATGCTGATATTTGCATTTCCGCTGGCTGCAATTAGAAAGGTCGATTAAATTCACCAGAAACGAAAGCGTAGCGAACCGCACCAAAAAATTATAACCAAAATCACAATCAATCAATCAATCAATCCCTTGGTCAGATCCATCAAGCGTAGCAAGAATTTCTAGTAATCAATCAAGCGATCAACGAATTCACTACTCTACAGAATTTGTAATTTGTAATTAGATCCAATCGAACAATCAACGGAGAAGATTAATTCAATTCAACACTCACCATCAACGGTGATGTTGCCCAAATCTCCGACGTGGCGCTCCGCATCGGACGGTCCTCCGTGGGTCTTTTTGTGGGGATTCAAATGCGCTCCGGCGCTGGTGCATCCGTTGGTCAAATCTCCAAATTCACTGCAAAACGCAATGAAAAAGCGTCAAATTCCGTCGGCGAGATGGATATCCTGAAGTGCAACAGCAACCACCCAACCGAGCCCGGTCCACTTCGGAACCCTTCACTCATTCGCGACGCCAACAACGTGAGACGAATCAGCTTGAAACACAACTTACTGAACATGAAATCCATGCTCGCCTGGAATAAAAAAACCGTATTTAGCAGCATTATTTTTAAATTTACTTAAAATGCTGAAAATGTGGTTTTTCGCTTTAACAAAATGAGTTTAAATTAACTTTGCCAGAGGATTTTAATATTTTTCTCAAACACGTAGCAAAAACCTTGCCCTGACTGAATTAAGCACTTAACTCGCTCCTGTGTACAACTGCCACGCGTCGATCGAGTGTAAAGGCTGAACTCGGTTAGCGCAAGATTTCTGCCACGCGTCGATCGAGTGTAAAGGTTTAACTCGGTTAGCGCAAGATTTCTGCCACGTGTGTACGCCATTTATTCAAGCAAGACTAACCGGGAGCGAGGCCCTTGAGCTCCCCGGTGACTTTAACGGGAGCGCCCGGTGCGGCTTGCTCGAAGTGGATGACACCCTTCACGGGAGAGTCTCCGGAGAGGACAGCGATGGCTTTCACTGCTGGCATGGCTGATCACTTTTCCGAGAGGAAAACGGGAAGCGAGAAAAAAAAGGGAAGCGAGAAAAAAAAGGGAGAAAAAAAGGGAGAGAAAAAGTTATGCGTAAAAATGACGGATTTATGTGTAAGAATGTTATGTGTAGAAATGACGGATTTTAAAATGCGCCGTGCAAATGGTGATGGGTTTTTCCCTGGCGAGAGTGTGTGCGAAAATAATGATGCTTGGAATTGAAAACTTGGAGTGACTTGCAAGTTCGATTAGGCATCATCCACATATCACGTAATCAAAGGAGAGTAAGTGGGTGGTCTGGACCCTTGATTACTCATTGGTAAAATAGACCCCGCCCTCCAGAATACTTTTGGTTATCTGGGCAGGTGGGTGGGTGATCGAGTTTTCATTACGTAATATGTGTATGGCGCCTTATCGACCCCAGTACGAGGGGAGAGAGACAGCTGATTAGTGTGCCGCCCGCGCACTCGTCGAATGAATGAATTGAATGTATTGAACCTGCGTTGTGCTGAACTGGCTGGAACTGAGACCCTCGAGGATTCGAATAAGGAAAAGAGTTGTATCTTTCTTACGAGTACTATGGAAATGTCATTTTGTGAATTGAAAAAGCAGTAATTTTCTTACTTGAGGAAAAAATGAAAGAAACTTTAAGACCGGACTCAGAACGGCGGAAAAAAGACAAGAATAACTGCACTAGACTTTGTGCAGATCGGCTCACCACCTGTATCCGAAATTATTTGTCGAGTCAATTGGCACAAAATATTGACGTCACCACGAACGCAAGGTAATGAACCGACCCTAGGAGGCGCTGTCATCGCTGATGCCTCGGAGACGTAACGCGAAGCATCTTAAGCGCCTCAAGATTTCGCTGCTATTGTTTTGCTCTTTAACGGTATTCCATGCGCTGGAACTTCGGAATATCCGTTAACGAATTAACAAATACCTGTGAGTCACCTTAGAGCCCAAGGGTCTTTCCATAGCTTCGGGTCTGTTAAGATACAGAACGGCGAAGACCATGTGTTGTACCGGGTACCCCTTTGCATCCTTTGGTTCTATAACCTCTGGCGACTGTGCGTATAAACGTCATGGCAATATGTGATGTGTCTGTGCAATCAACTGCCAGCACGGTCAAACGGCCACATGTTTGGTTACTGGTGACGATTTCCGTAGAGTCCATTCTGGATCATGCAGCCCCTTCACTAGGGACTGTCTTGATTTTCTTGCGATTTTTCGTTTGTTTGGCACACCCCCTGCGGGTTTGTCGAGTGAGATGGATCGGTCGGAAGCCCAGCAATCGCGCGTTTCCGCCCGACCAAACCGTTTGTCGTACTTTTGTGCGCGCATTTGTCGCTCTCCAGATTGCATTTCGCTACGTATTCATTATTACATGATCGACTCACATAATACTCGTTTGGCTCCAGAGACTCTGGATCCACAGGCACGGGACTTGGCACTATTGCTAGGCTGTATGAGAAACGAAATATTTCAGTCTTCAGATCAAGCTTGCCGAGTTTGCTTGCTTCAGCAGCGCAAGAATAGTCAAAATAGCAGCAGCGGAAAAGCGTAAGGATTCCTCTGGAAGACCCATCGCACCTTGTGCATACACTGTGAGTATAGACGAGACTCCCTCTCTCCGAGAGGTCATTTGGCGCCCTAATCGCCCGTGCAACTCTCGTGAGCGTGTCGGACCCGGAAGTGGAGGATAAGAGCTTGCCGTTGTGTGACATCTATATACTAAGTGTACAGTATATATACTGGAGGCATTGAAAGCTGCACAGCAATCAATCCTGAGCAGCTATCGATCCCTTCAGTTCGCTCCAGTTCAGACACGTGGAAG
>LRSR01009419.1:0-13929 GCA_001579985.1 Hypsibius dujardini | reverse complement strand
GTACGACTGCATGGCGTGTGCATGTGTGTACGACTGCATGGCGTGTGCATGTGTGTACGACTGCATGGCGTGTGCATGCGTGTACGACTGCATGGCGTGTGCATGTGTGTACGACTGCATGGCGTGTGCATGTGTGTACGACTGCATGGCGTGCGAGGTGCAGACAGGGCACACGCTAATGAGTGGGGGAGGGGGACCAATTTAACGTCACACAGCTCGTGCGCTGTCGCTATCTATCGAGGAATTGCAGTAATGGTTTTGCTCGTACAATATTTTCCAGTGCTAAAAGGCCAGCTTCCTTGTCGTCACGCTGGAAGAAGGGTTGGATCTGCGTCTTCCAGTAGTCCATCCACTGGTCAAACAGACGGTCGGCTTGTCCCAACGTGGAATGCACAGTAGAACGATCCCAGTCGGTCATGGTGAAACGTGTGCTGTGTGTTTGTATGGTGCACGGGCAACTTCATCGAAAAAAAACAGATAAACCACGTTAGATGACAGACTAACAATTTTGCACATTCTTGTGAACCTTATCGTGCCACATTTAGCGGTTGTTTTTTCGAGAGAAACCGAAGCCCCGAAGACAAGAGAAACCGTTTTTTTCGCTGGCGACCCTTCCGGCGATGGTTATGGATTAGAAGGGATGGCGGCAGAACTGCACATGTGCATTGCGCACTTGCACAGTGCCGAGGATACGTGGCTTCGTATCAGCGTATCTTGGCATCAGCTGTTCGCTACGTAACGTACGTATGCAGAAATAGTCTTCTCTTCTTTTTACCGAAAAGACAAGAGTTCTTCCGTACGCTCGAAGCCGCCAGACCTCGGAGATTAATTTGAAATTCAGTGAGTTGTCTACCGATTTTGATTGCAGAAAATAAAGTCGGGATACGCACCGAGCGAGATTCTGCGGCGACCTCGTCTAAAGCACATTTTTTCCCCGGAGATTCGTGGTATGGCGGTCCTCCACTCACCTGTCCCACAACATGATCTCAACGAATTCGTGAAATTAATTCCGGCCTTGAGGCGGCAAATTGAGGAGGGTATTGCGGTGGTGGCAAAGGTGCGCGCGAAGTGCTCCGACAGCGACATCAACACTGCATCGGTGAGTGTCAGTGTTATATTGGCATGAATTTATGATTGATTGATTGATTGAGGTGTTGATTGGTCAATTGATTGATTGAGGCGTTGATTGGTCGATTGATTGATTGATTGAGTCTTTGATTGGTCGATTACTGAGAGTGTAATAGACTTTTTCAAGCCCCTGTTTTGGAATGGTTTTCACGTTCTCTGCGAGTAGTGTTTTGTTTAAAAAAAATTAAACAAAAGCCTGATTGTGAAAGCAGGGAATTGGCGAGCCGTATATTCATTCAGCGAGTGCGAATGCGTCGGTGAAATTATTACACTGGGCCGCGTAGCGATTGATTGATGTCTTGTCTGTGGTGGAGCATTCCCTTATTGCCAATGGATTGTTCAGACCTTCAGTCATCATGAAACTTGACCCCCATAATTTTTCGATTATCTGGAAAGCTGTGAAATTTCCCGGGGTACGTAATGACTTCGGTCATACAACTCGATGAGCGCGTCCGTGACATGTAAGCTGAAACCATTTCTTGAACTTGAAATTAAGAAAATCTGATTGATTGATTGATTATCATCTATTAAGTATGTGCAAGTTCAGAAATCGGTAGACCGATGATTGATTATCTGATGGACAAGAGCTTGGTAAAAATTTTGTATTAATTTTCAGCTTCCCAGATACTAATCTCTGCTTCTTCTTTCAGGGAATCAGTTTCCTGGAACTGAAGAATCATCTCCTGCTGAGCTACTTGCAAAGCATGACGCTCCTCATGCTGAAAAAGACGTCAGGTGTGTCGATCGCGAACGATCCCGCCACCCTTCGACTGGTCGAAATCCGCACGGTCCTCGAGCGAATGCGCCCGATCGAGATCAAACTCAAATACCACATCGACAAATCAATCAAGGCCGCTTCGAACGACGCCGGGAAGTCTTCCTCCTCCTCGTCCGATCCGTTGAGTTTCCGCCCTAATCCCGATCAGCTCATCGCCACCAACAACGGCGACGAAGATGCTGATGATGATGATGCTGATGAAGAAGCTGACGAGGAAGACGGCGGGAAAAGCAGGAAGAAACCCGGCAACCTCTATGTACCGCCGAAGATGGCAGCTGTGCCGTACAACTTCGATGAGACCCCGAAGGATCGCGCGCAGAAGCAGGCGGACCGGGATAAGAAGCGCGCCCTGCACAGCTCCATCATGCAAGAGCTGCGGCAGGAGTACTACGACGAGCCGGAGGAGATTCACGATCGCGACATCTTCCGGGTGAAGTCGGATAAGCGGGCCAAGGAACGGGAGGCGTACGAGGAGAAGACCATGTCGCGGTTGGCCGTCAGCAAGAAGGACAAGGACCGGGCCAAGCGGGTGACGACCATGAATAGTCTCAAGTATCTGACGGATTTCTCCGATTTCCGTGGAATGGGCGGAGGCGGCGGCGGTGATGATGACGGTGGTGGTGGGAGTGGTGGAATTAGTATGACGAAGAAGCGCAAGAGCACTGCCGGCCAGAAAAAGGTTTGTTGTTTGTGCAGGCAATACTGTACGCTCCCCATCTCAAGGTTCGATTATGCCACGCCCCTGCTGATTCACGTCAAGCTTAAGCGGATCGTTCAATTCCGTTCACTTGTCCGTGATTGGCCTGTTGGTTTTGCCTGACAGGCTGTGCTACCTTGCTTGATTGAAATGATGATTTCGGTTTCAAAATGTTCAAGTCAATCAAGTTTAAGTGAATCTGAATGAACAACCAAGCGAGCGACGGAACGTGTTTTCGGGCTAGACCTAAAATCGACCCTTGAGATCGGGAGCGTACAGTATATATGCACTGTTTAAGATTGACAGAGAGGGGCACGGTCGAAGGCGAATGTCGTGTGGGATGGATGACTCCTTTCGTTTATTTATTTTTATTTGTTGTTCGCAGGGGAAAAAGTCGAAGAAATTCAAGAAGCGTCGATAAGATTATCGCATGAAAATGTGAAGACGCGCAATTGCTCGAATCACAATTTTGCCGCTTTATAGCATAACTGGAAGTCTGGAATGCGCTTGCAGTATGAGAAATTGAGAATGAGTAATAATACAGGATATGTGCTTTTTCTGAACAGTAAGCGACAGGAAAAAGTTGAATGGAGGGTCCGAGCGATGGGCAAAAGGGGCGGGGGCAAGGGGTTTAGTTGAACGCAATCAACTAATCAACCAGTGACTTTAAAACGATTTAGAGTGACCACAAAACAAGCGGTGCAGCTTTGCCGATTGATTTACTGATTGTGTTCATCTAACCCCTTGCCCCGCCTCTTTTGCCCATCGCTCGGACCCTCCATTTCAACTTGTCCCTGTCGCTTACTATATGTGGTGGTAAACTGTATTGGGTCGATTGGTGTAATGGTTTTATTACATGGTTTTGTAATTGTATTTTAGTGCCAGCCGTTATAAATTTGGCAAAAACAGTTTCAGAAAGAAAGGAACATACAAGCATTCGGCTTGGCGAACAGTCAACGAGCTCAGATCCAATTCCCGTTCTGAAGCATTCCAACTCCATTGGAAATGGAATCCACAACACGTGGCTGGCTGGTTGGGCGAACAGTCAACGAGCTCAGATCCAATTCCAGTTCTGAAGCATTCCAACTCCATTGGAAATGGAATCCACAACACGTGGCTGGCTGGTTGGGCGAACAGTTAACGAGCTCAGATCCAATTCCAGTGCTGAAGCATTCCAACTCCATTGGAAATGGAATCTACAACACGTGGCTGGTTGGTTGGGCGCTGCACAAATTTTTCATGGGACGCAGCACGGGACGCCATTTTGCCTCGTAGCTCGTCACACAATTTCAAAGTTGCCACTTTCCGATCGCCAAAATATTGTTCCTATCATTTTCACTAATATTCAGCTGGTCATCCACAAAAGAAGCACTTTCACCAAGCCGTTGTTCACCATCTACCTCTCCATCCATCACATTGGTCGTTGTTTGTTTCGCAAAGGGAAGGAGGAAAGATGGCGAGTACTTCGCAGCCGAAGATTGTCAGCAAGGATGAGCTGATTTTCGCGCAGGCCCAGTACATCGAGCAGTTGAAAGCGCAGATCCAGCGCATTTCCGGCGGCGCTGCAGCTTCGGGCGTCGTCACGCCGCCCGTTCTCCTCTCCGACACCGCCGAGCACGGTCTTCCTGGGGGACTAGATGTGCCCACGATGAGCTTAGAGGAACTGTCCAGCTACGCGGATGTTCAGCCGATTCACTTTGTCGACGGCGCAGTGGTAAGTGCGACGTTGAATCGGTCTTTTTGCGACGCGACGTCACTGAGAATTTCGGCAGCGTTTGACGAAGGAGGCTTTCTCATCGCATGTTTAACAAAAGCTCTGTTGATGAATGTGTCGGTATTTGTTCATTGTGTTCAGGGATTGATTGATTGATTTAATTATTTGAAGGAGCGGTATTTGTTCATTGTGTTCAGATAGATTGAGAATGGGATCGATTGATTGAGGTTGATTGATTGAAGGTGCGGAGGTAGTTGCCGTTGTGGAATAATGTGTCCTCCATCGATGTTTACCCCAAAAATAATACTATGAGACACGTAGTGAGGTTTATCCTTTAATTTCTTAGTATAAGCCCGTCATTCCGACTGGTGAGTTGCGGTTGATGTTCAAATGAATCGAGGGCTCTATATCCTGAGATTCGTAGATCGGCTGTTTTGGTTGATTGGCCGATCGACAGAACTCGTATGCCTTATTTGGCGAATTGGTCGATTGATTGAGTATTCATATTCACTGGATCGGTTGAGTGTGGCCATTCGTTTTTAAACCTTTACTAGTCATTACCTCTCGTTCAGTAGTTTTTGAGTTTTGTGTCTTGCCGTTTGAAAAAATATTAGTAGCGCTGCAATGCTGTATGGCTCCAGATACGAAATTGCGCAAGTTGAGCGTGGGAATTGAGTTCTTCAGTTGATTGACTGATTGATTTGCATAGTTGCTGTGCGACTTCGTTCTCCCTCCCCGGAATCCCCACCCGCTAATTATCTTCCTTGATCTGCCCTTTTTGCAGACTCTGATGGCAGAGCAGCCTTCTACTTCGCAACGAGTAACCACGCCGACTGGGAAGCGAGCTCGAGGAAGTGGTCGTGGAGCTAGAGGTGGGAGAGGCGTTAAACGCGGCGCTGGTCCTGGTCCTGGTCGCCCGCGTGGGAGTAGTACTGGACCGCGCGGTAAACGAAACAGTCATGGCGGCGTTGTAATTGTGGGTGCTACTCCAACCAGTGGAGCTCATGTAAGCTGGCCTTAAAGTCTGTCTGTCTACCTGTCCGTACGTCCGTTCATCTGTCTGTCTGTCTCCCTTCCTGACTGTCTACCCGTCTATCGGTTTGAATTCCTCTCCGCCGGGAAACTTATGGGTCTGTCTGTCTGTCTGTCTGTCTGTCTGTCTGTCTGTCTGTCTGTCTACGTAACTGTCTGTCTACGTATCTGTCTGTCTGTCTACGTATCTGTCTGTCTGTCTGTCTGTCTGTCTGTCTACGTATCTGTCTGTTTGTCTGTCTGTCTGTTTGTCTGTTTGTCTCTCTGTCTCTCTGTCTGCCTGCTCGTCACCCGAGCGCGACTAGTTTTAGAATTGATGTATATTAAACTATCATTTTAGGAAACAGTGGATCAGCTACTGGAAGCTATGCCAAATGCACTTGGGGAAGCTGTAAACATGCCGGTAAGCGCTTGAGGATTTCGGCTGATATGTTCACTTTTACAACTTTAATCTTTGTCAATTTTACTTTTCCCTATTTAGTTAGCGCGTAGTTTGATGATTTCTTTCTTTCCTAAATAACTAATTCTGCTTTGTAGGAACCGACCGCCTCGCATGATGCGAATGGAGAAGTTCCTACGGAAGCAGACGCAACGAACGAAGAAGTAACTCACATTCTCGTCTTGGGAACGCCTCATGTACGTGACCGGGTTTTCAGGCATTCATGTCGTCCCTCGATCAGCTTGCAATCGTTATCATTACTCTCTGCTGCAACAGACTCGGAAAATCCCGTTGCGTTGTCCGGTGGAGGATTGTCCACACGGTCAGTACAAGGCCTGGGATCGCGACCTCCTACTGAAGCATTTCAAACGATACCACGCGGACACCCACCCCAATCCGGCGTTCAACTACCTCTGTCCGGCTGATGACTGCCGATACGTCACCCATACCGAGCCGTCGTACGCTCTCTTCACGCACATTAAAAATATTCATCCGGACTACCTGAAGAGAGTGGAGCAAAATCTAGTGAGGGAAGATCGTGTCTTGGAGGCAGCGGTTCCTTTCTAATTATTATGTTTTCAGTTGGACGGCGTACCTATCGTCGAGCGGGATTTGAGTGAAGTGATGCTGGAGAAGCTGCCCAGCCAGATTGTGCGCACTCGCGTTCCCATCCTCGGGGTGTTGAATGTAAAGCTAAATCAAAATCACAAAGAGTCTTTGGCGCGTGATCGTTGTTCTTGTGACGTCTGTTTACTGACTGTGATGTCTGTCTACTGACTGTGATGTCTGTCTACTGACTGTGATGTCTGTCTACTGACTGTGATGTCTGTCTACTGACTGACTGGGATATCTGTTGACTGACTGTGATGTCTGTTTACTGACTGTGATGTCTGTCTACTGACTGTGATGTCTGTCTACTGACTGACTGGGATGTCTGTTGACTGACTGTGATGTCTCTTGACTGACTGACTGGGATGTCTGTCTACTGGCTGCATGTCTGTTTACTGATAGAAAATTTGTTTGTTCCCCCCCCCCCACAGATGGAGAAGACGGGAATGCGATGCCCACTGGCGGTCTGCTCGGCCGGCACGCAGGTCTACAAAAGCAGCAGCATGAAGCGACTGTATGAGCACTTTGCCAAGGTGCATAGCTTCACACATCCCAACCCGGTGTTCATCTATTGCTGCCCGGCCGGCGACTGCACTTACACCTCCGATGTCGGTAATTTCCGCGTGTACTACCATCTCAAGGCCGAGCACCCGGAGTGGTGTGTCCAGCAAGCCGCCGGTCTTGCTGGTGGTGTTGGTGGAGGAGGAGGCAAAATTGCAGAATCACCGGAGAAAGTTGCCGGTGTGGTGGGAGAAACCCAGTCGGCTGTCGAGGGGATAGCGGACTCCTCAACGAGCGAGGTTAGGACGGTATGGCGCGGACTTTGTTTGCTTTTCTGTTCCACGTTTCTCTCTTGATATTGATAAATAAGTTCCACATATTAGATCCAGGTTTTATCTCGGCGTTTTTCATTTAAGGACGCGGTAACGGCGGACGCCATTTCCGTGCCAGCCGCCAGTGGAGCCGGAGCGGAGCAGGATAAGGGACTTCCGGAGAACGAGGACGAGGAAGAAGTGCTCAAAACACGGATCATCATGCAGGGCTCACGAAACGTACGATTCGCTCGCAGAACAATTTGCTGTTGGAATTCTCGCTTCATCTCGCGCATTTGTAGATGGTCTTGGACCCGTTGAAGTGCCCCATTGAGAACTGCCCGAAAGAGGGCTTCCTGGCCACCAGCACGGCCACCCTGAAGCGACACTTTCGCCGGCACCACCGTGTCACCCATCCCAATGTGGAGTTTGTCTTCCTCTGCCCGGTGGAGGGGTGCCAGTACGAAAGCTCCAACAAGAACGCCATGAATATCTGGCGCCACACCATGAAGGTCCATCCTGAGATTTGGATTCCCGGCACGCACCAGCCACCCAAACCAGCCGAGGGGCCACTTACAGAGGACGCTGGCGAGGACACTGCGGAGGATTACGTCCCGTGGAACTCGCCGGATCCACCGCCGGAAGCCCTGCTCCGCGTGGAAGCGGTCCAAGATGTGAGGCAAACGCGTGAATCGTTCGGGTGGCAGAGGGCGCCACAAGTGTAAGCGACTTGAAATTAAACGCGTTGTTTACAATTTACACTTGTGGCGCCCTCTGCCACTCGACCGATTCAACCCGCCGCGTTGGCCTGGTATGTTATTGTTAATTGTCAAACGCATCGTAAACGACACTAATAAGCAACTTCTTCTGACAGGTCCTGAATCCGCACCAGTTGGTGAAGCCGGCCCAGGTGCGATGTCTGTATCCGGACTGCCAGAAACCGCCGTTTAGCGGATCCGACAAGGTCCAACTGATGCGGCATTACGCGCACTTTCATCCGTCGGTCGATCGGACCCAGCCCATCATCATGACCTGCCCCTTCAAGAGCTGCGTCTATCAATGCGTCTGGCCGGCGAAACCGCTCTACTACCATGTCGAATCGGTTCATGCCAAAGCGGTGGAAGAGGCCACGGGATCTCTCCAGGCCGCCAAGAATGTCAAGGTACAGTAACCAGCACGGTCGTCAGAGCCGACGATACTTCAAAGTCGGTAGATTCCAATACTCTTCACATCCCTCCACTCCAAATTCGATTTGAAATCGATTGACATCAGCTGGATCTTATTTGGATGCCAGGGGGCGGAGCTATGGGTAATTTCTCTAATGTCACTTGGAAGCCTAGATTGACACTAGTCCAGAGCTCCGCCCCCTGGCATCCAAATAAGATCCTGCTGATTTGATAGATTCCAAATCGAATTTGGAGTGGATCTGTTCCTTGGCTCCGTCGTCTCATGTTCCTCGTGTCTTCCTTGCAGGGGCGCAAAACGACCGGAAGTCAGGTTGATGGGAAGTCGCCCATCCGAATCGTCGGCCGACCAACTGTAACTTTTTTCCTGAAACCTATCTTATGCCTGGTTTAGGATGAGACTCTTCTTTTCAGGCAGCGGGAGAATTTTGGTGCCCCGTTCCCGGGTGCGGCTTCAGTCACAACATCCTCCTCAACCTGCGACGTCACGTGGTGGAGAAGCACGCCGCTGCGTACCCCGATCCCGCCTTCATCTTTGTCTGCCCCATGCAGGGCTGCAGCTACGCCAAGCAGAGCAACTACCAAGCTCTGTGCACCCACATGCAGCGCGAACATGGCGTAAGCTACACTTCACTCTGACTTAACTTCCCAAGGAGCTGTGGATGTTTCTCAGCATGTCCTGCTTGTAGATGAAACGGGAAAAGAAGGCAAAGTTGCCAGACCTCGGTACGAGTGTTGAGCGCAGCCGTGTGCGGAGCAACAAACGCCAACGCTCCAGTGTGCCGGACGACGACGGCGCTCCCAGTATGGAAGGAGAGCAGAGAGAGGCTGTTCGCGGCATCGAAGAACCTTCCACGGAGGAGGAAATGGAGCCGGAAGTCGACGCGGAAGAGCCGGTTGATTTGGCGCCTGTGGCGAAGAAGCAGAAAACAGGAGCAACCGAGAAGTCGTCCTCGCGAAAGAAGCAATCAATTTCATCACGAGCGCAAAGAGTGGCTACGTCGAAGAAGGCAGTCGGGGTGGATGTTGCGAGCGAACCGTCAAGCAGTGCTGCTGCCGGACTCCGCCGCGGACTTCCGCGCAAGGCAACCGTAAGACTACTCAACATTGTCTCTTGTGATGGTCTACGCTTTTCCCCCACAAGGGGTTAGCAGTGTCGTAATCCGATTGGGATCAAAAATTGCCCCCACAACCCAAGTTATCACCAGACATGAGTTCTGAAATACGGCTTGCGCCGAAGAAGACGACACATGGGTGATAATTGAACAATCAACCAATCACCTCCACTCCGATTGCTTCGGAGCTCCGCCGGTTGATTGGTTGATTGTTCGTGTATTACCCCTGCCCCGCCCCTTTTCCCCTTTCCGGGACCCTCCATTAGATTAAGTTCTGTCGCTTACTCTAGCGCTGGTTTCCGTTTCCGTTCGAACCTCCGGTGGTAGACACTTGTCTCCCAGGTAGACACTGTGCATGTTAAGCTCCATAGACTTGTCTGACACCGATTTGAACTTGTGTTTTTCAGACTGGAGTCGCCACGGGCAGCAAAAAGACGGCTGGCTGAAGTGGATCTCTTCCACATCGTGCTCCTTCGCAGTGAATGGGTGACGAAGACCTCTTTCTAGCGTGCTCCTATTTTTAAGCTGTTTTCAATTTTCTTTACCGGAAATGGTTCTTCGGTTTTTATTCTTATTTGATTCCGTTAGTCTTTTCTTTGTTACGACACAGCGGGAAGCATTGCCGGCTTGAGCAGTGTGAGATACCGTAGATACAGCTGGCGGAGAAACTTGCTACGGTTCGCTATGCGTTGATTGATTTAGTGTAGTACGTGCAAAACGGAAAGCATTGATTGATACTTTGGCCAGTCAAGTGCAATGTTTCGGCTTGATCAATCAATCAACCTCTCGTCTATCATTGTTCCTATTAGTCTAATCAACCAATCAATCGACCATTTACTCACCAACCTGCAATGTTAGGCGTGCATTGTGGCACCGAATCAATCAAGCTTTGCCCATGCTACACCAAATCAATCAAGCTTTGGCCATACTACACCAAATCAATCAAGCTTTACTCATACTACACCAAATCAGTCAAGCTTTACCCATACTACATCAAATCAATCAAGCTTTACCCATACTACTCCAAATCAATCAACGACTGGCGAGCCGTAGCAAGTTTCTCCGCCAGCTGTATACCGGATTCTGTAAAGACATTTGTAGTGCTTCTTTGTTGGTGTTTTCGTTTATTCAAACATGGGTTGAAGTGGCTGTTCCGAGGGTTCGTCCGTTCGACCCTGTGGGAACTGTGCTTCTTGCACGGGGGCGTGTGCTCCGTAGAAACCGATATAGCGGTTGCTGTTGCTGTGCTCGAAGAAAGGGTTGTGGGTGAGACCACCGATTGCCTCCGCCTCGGAACGGGCCACCCGGCGGGAGGGCACTTGACCGGGCAAGTACACTGGAACCGGTTTCATCTCTGCCGCTTGCTGCTGCATCGGGCTCGGGGGGAAAAACGAGAAGCCAGCGGGTAAGATGCTACGTCCATGATCCTGAAAGTTGAAGACGGCCGGTCCAGTGACCACTTGGAATGGTGACATTGGTTCGGGAGCATCGGAGGCTGCGAGACCAATCTAAAGAGCGCACAAAAGTAGTGTAGTGCATGCCCTGCATAGACACTGACTGGAAATCCTGCCTTGAAATAAGGGTTTGAGTAGTTTAACAGTGATAATGAAACTTTAGAAGCCGTATTATGTATGATAAACCACACTGGGATAGACCGTGTGATAGACCGTGATCTATAAATTAAGTGGTTACCAGTGTACAAAGGAATATATCCGATTAGTTAGGCGGGACCCAGTTTGAGTTCTTTTTCCGACATAAAAGCGTCTAGTTTCTCTGAACGGGGACTGAAAATGGGGCGGATTGGCTGTTGATTCGAAAACATATTTCAGGTTGGGTGGCTCCTTAAAGTATCCCGTCATTATTAAAGATAATTAAACATTCGGCGAGGGTGTTTGTCGCTAAACACGCATCTAAACATCGATTGCCTGAACTTTCGTAAGACATGAAAAATGATGTGCTATTAGTTCGGCGGGTTAATCTGTGTGTGACGGTACCTTCAGGGCCAACAGCAGTGTAGAAGCCGAAATGAGCGTGGTCACAATCCGTGGCGATGGCGTCATTGCTGTCCGTTCAGGAATCTAGTATGAAGTGAGATCTGTATTTCGCCTCACCCTCTACTTTGTCGATAAATCGGCCCACTCATGGGTTTATTCTTTATGGTGGGTGCTTGATTGCTTGATTTCTTGTATTATACCCTAGTAAACTAAAGCAATTCTAAAAATCAAACAATCAAGCACCTGCTACCAAAGAGAAACCCATGAGTGAGCCGATTTCTCGACTAAGTGAAGGGTGAGCCGAAATACAGACTTCTCCTCGTGATTCAGTTGAGAGCTAATTAATTTGATCAGATTTCTTAACATACTTGGAAAATGTCGGTGCAGTAAGGACTCTCGTATTCGAATAGATACCAAGTGCCGGTAGGGTCAGATGTCGCACAAGCTAAACCGAATATTTCGCCGGATCGAATATTTACACTGGGCACTAAAGCGGAGATTGTATCCGTTCGATACGAAAGTTTGACTTGCTGTTTGCCGTTAATAACAATCCACCAGCACGACGCGTTAGCGAGAATTTTCAAACACGACTTGCGCGCGAGTTATTGCCCTGACCCCCCGCAGTGGGATGTTTTGGCGGAAGCTGCTTTAGCCCGAACGCGCCGCTCGATGAAAAAGTTAAACTGTAATTTATCTTCGAGTGAACTGTACAGAAGCGCCGGCTGACTGACGACCAACAACAGTCACATAAAACGGAAATCCCAGTACAGGTAAGCGACAGGAAAAAGTTGAATGGAGGGTCCGAGCGATGGGCAAAAGGGGCGGGGCAGGGGGTTTAGTTGAACGCAATCAACTAATCAGCCTGTGACTTTAAAACGATTTAAAGTGACAACAAAACAAACGGTTCAGCTTTGCTGATTGATTTACTGATTGTGTCCATCTAACCCCTTGCCCCGCCCTTCTCGCCCATCGCTCGGACCCTTCATTCAACTTTCTCCTGTCGCTGACTGTAGGTAAGTCGACCCCCAAAAGAACGAATGAGAAACAATTTCAGCGTGAAAACAACAAGTGCGACAAAATATGGGAAGAAGCAAAATGAATCTTGACTAATTTGGTGACGAGATTGCCGAGATAAAAAAAGGCACTTCATCTTACGTCGACACGAGTACGGTTGTGATCTGCACTGGCGGCAAGGTAATTAAACAACGAACAGGAGAAATAATCGGACGGAATGTGCAAGTAAAGCGGCGAAAACTTTGCCACGGAGATGAAGGTTTGCGCCAGCCATCTCTGGAGGAGTTAGAAAAACGCACCGCGGAGCCTCGAAACGGCGTAGTGCATCTTGAGAGCCGGCCCCAGGCCCAATCCGAACAGCGTAATGAACTGCTGCCGCGAGATCAGCAGGAGAGACGACCCATCCAAACTCTGAAAAACACATTAAAAAATTCGCGATATACCACAGACAGACAGACAGACAGACAGACAGACAGACAGACAGACAGATAGACAGATAGACAGATAGACAAATAGATAGATTGATTTAGAATCAGAGAGAGCAGAGAGACAGACTGACAGGCAGACAGACAGACAGACAGAGGAAAGTTGGAATTTCTCCTAACTTACATGCTTGCGGATCAAATCGGCCAAGTGACTGTTTTCAGAATCGAAGCACTCAGCACATTCAGCGATCGACCAGCGAGCCAAGTCCTTCCGGTCAACGCGAGTCGGATTGTGCGACTGCCCCTCAAAGGGGTCATCCGGACACTGAGTAATTTCCTTCTCCATATCCCTGCGCAAAAAGAAGCGCAAGAAGCATCATTAAAAATTTTCGTATAAGAAACCTCTTTGCGTGACGTTACTACTGTAGCGTACTCAGTGTGGGGCGGCGAATTCTCCGGGTAGCCCAAAGACGAGAAATGGCCGCTCGGCACACGATTTTGCGCTTTGTGTGCCATTTTCATCCGTTTACGGTGACGCCGATTGATGCAATAGTCTGAAAGAAAATCTAAAATTACACGCGGCACCACACGTCAGGAAGATGTGATATCCCTGCTACAGATGCCATACCGGATGCCGTGTCGTGAAGCAGTCGAGGGTGAGACTGAGAAGACTTCTTCCTAGGCCCTGTCGGGGCCGGACAACTGTTGCACCTCCATTCTGTATAAGAGAAGATAACTGTCATCAAATAGTATGTTAAATAAAACTGAACAGACGGCCACAGAGAATCAGCCTGGCTGACAGACAAACAGACAAACAGACAGACCGACAAACAGACAGACCGACAAACAGACACACAAACAGACAGACAAACAGACAGACAAACAGACAGACAGACAGACAAACAGACAGAAAAACAGACAGACCGACAGAGAGACCGACAGAGAGACAAACAAACAGACAGACAGACAGACAGACAGACAGACAGAC
>LRSR01009416.1:0-16495 GCA_001579985.1 Hypsibius dujardini | reverse complement strand
TTTACTTGATGATGGATAATTGATTGATTGATTTACGTGATGATTGATCATTTTGATCATTTTAGTTTGTAATAACGAATTAAACGATTGCATTCATTTCATCCGCAGGTGAAGCCACCATCGCCGGAACTGGTTAGCTGTGCCCGGCCGGGAGTTGTCCATCATCACGTTGGTCTGACCGACGTGGAGAATGAACGCTTCATGCTGTCTTCCATGACGGAGGTCACCCACGAGCCGGTGAAGCAGCACAAGTCGTTGGAACGTCTCGTGACGACTGGCGTGTCGGCACGTCCAGTCATGATGACCTACCATATCGACGAACCGGAACGCGAAGAGTTGGCAGAATCCGTGACAACAGTCGTCCGGGAGACGGAACTGCCGGTACACAAGGCTGTCACTGTGGCGGTTAAGACAAAATTGACCGGGTCGTCGTTGGAGGCGGGACGTTATCGGGCTCCGGAAGCAGATGCTCAGGAACGCCTTGAAGAGGCTACACTGGTTCGAACTGTGAAGCAAGCGGAAGTCGAAGCTGCCCTTAGTAGTAAGTTGTCTGCCTGAGTGCCTGAATGCCTGTTTCTTTGTCTGTCTGTCTCTTGCATGTCTCTCTATCTGTCTGTCTATCTGTCCATCTGCTTATCTTGTCTTCCTGCTTTACTGTCTGCTTACTTGTTTGTCTGTCTGATTGTTTGTCTTTCTGTTTGCCTGTTTGTTTGTCTGTCTTATCTGTTTGTTTGTCTGACTGTCGGACTGTTTATTTGTCAGACACCGTACATATTTGTCTTTCTGGCTCTCCGTATGCCTGTCTGAGTTTCTTTTTTGTCTACCTGACTGTGCAGCTGTTTTCTGTCTCTCGATCGGTCTGATTGCGGTCTTTGCCTAGCCTTCTTGTTCATCACTTGCCTGCTCCGGTTTTCAGGCAAATCAAAACACAAGGTTCGTCTCGAAACCGAAGGCACGCCCACCGTCATTCGCGAGGCCGAAGAAGTCGTCATCACGGAAGGACAAAAGAAGCCCAAGAAGGTCCGCACATCCCGTAGAAGTTCCCATTCGTTGTCATCCAGCTCGTCCTCTGAATCTTCCATCGACGACGAAGGCAAAAGTAAACGAAAAGCTCCCAAAATCCCGGTAGTCCACTCACAGACCATCATTACGCGTGAGGAGTACGAAAAGAAAACACCAGTTGCTGCCTCTATGCCGGCCACACTGGTACGCCTATTCGACCAGCGCACGAACTAGATTGATTGATTGATTCACTGACCGGCTGATTGACTTTATTTTCATCTTTGCTTACTTTGATCGATTGAACTCTTGATTGACTGGACTTTATTTTCATCTTTGCTTACTTTGATCGATTGAACTCTTGATTGACTGGATTTTCATGAGTTGAGTCGCTCTTAAACTCTTGATTGAATTAATTTTTATTCTGCCACTCGTCGATTGATTGGTTTCTTGATTGTGAAAGTGTCTTAGCATACCTTTTCCTCGCTTTCGCGGAAGATTTATCAACTGCTTCGCAATCTATTTTTAGGTTCGCGATGTGCAGTCCACCGATATCGCCACAACCTCCCGGCAGCGAGCCGTCTCCCCGAGTTCGGTCGCAACCTCGGAAACGGTCACGGCCTCGGTCTCGCGAACCGGCTCCCGCTCTAAGACCCCGGACTCAGCGGCCGGGAAGAAGAAGAGCAGCACGATGCGAACGGTGAAGCTGAAGGTGGGAAGAGGCGGCACACCTGGACCCTCGTCGCAGGACGGGGAATACAGCTATGAGGATGTCATCTACTGGAAGACACTCAAGACGCCGGACCGGAGTGCGACGATCGACACGGCGATGATGCGGTCCTCGCATACCGCGTCGCCCACGCCGCGGTCCATTTCCTTGACGACACATGAGACTAAGGCCTCGACGGTTGAGAGGTCAGTACTTTAGTTTATTTGTGATTTCCTTTAGGAAAACTGGCTCAAGTCCCAGAACACAAAATCCAGGACGATCTTGTGTCTCTGGCTCCGTCCAATTATGCTCGAATTTTATTTTATTTATTCCTGCTTTCCAGACCTCATGTATCCCACGTTGAAGCTCCCACCGTGACATTGGTGCGAGAGGCCGAAACCACGTCATCTCACACGACCAAACCGCTGGAAAAACCCATCATCAGTAGCGTCAAAAAAATCACCACAACCGAGACGACCGAAAAGTCCGGCAAGGTTAAATCCAGCGCAAAAAAGACGCGTTCGAAGCGTTCCTCCAGCAGTTCCAGCAGCAGCAGCAAGGAAGACGTGGATGAGATCAGCTCGGTGACGCTGACCAAGGCTAAACTGACCAGCCCGACACCGGAACCGCGTGATGAGGTGCAGCTGGTGCTGGCGGAGATGAAACTAAAAAAGTCCCCTTCGCGGGAGGAGGAGACCACCGTCACAACGGTCCATGAGACCCACGAGGAACACCATCATCACGATATCAAGCCGCATCACCTCCATACGGAGGAAGCTTTGGCGCGGAATCGGGAGGAGCTGAGGAAGCTGACCGACCTGTCGCATACGACGTCGACGACCGTCGTGCGAGCTCCCTACGTGACGCACGACGTCATCAAGGTAATCTGGCTGCCTTAATTTTGCAAACTTAGCTGATAATCAAAATTAGCCAATTGATTATTTTTCTATGAATGTTATCTGGTAATATTTTACGTGCATTAAGAAAATTGCTTAAATTAAGTTTAGAAGTTAAGTTTAGAAGTCTAGAAAAATTAAGTTTTTTTGAAGGTTCACCAGCAGCCGCACGGTGTCCGGCAGTACTCGGAGACTGTCCTCACTGAAACGATCGTTCGGGAGCCTCGCGAGAGCTCCGTTGAGACCATCACGACGCACCACGTCCGGGCCGCCGGCAAGGACTCCTCTTCCACGGACACGGAGGACGAGCACGGCCGGAAAATCCGCCGGAAGCGGCGAAAGATCAAGACCCAGCCGCGGCTGACCGAGGAGATGCAGGAGCGAGTGTTGCGCCGCGACGACGCCGTAGTCGTACAGCACCGGGTTGCCGGACATCGTGACTCCGAAACGGGTTTGGCGATGATTGAGCGCACCTCGTCCGAGCAACTGCCTAGTTACATCAGCTTCGGAACGGTGGAACCACCGGAGCATTTACAGTCACCAACAGTGGAGATTGTCAGTCGAGATTTCCATCGAACCGGTCAGTTTACCATCCTTCTGTCTGTCTGTCTGTCTGTCTGTCTGTCTGTCTGTCTGTCTGTCAGACTACAGAAATGACGTCTGCTTGCCTGTCAATTGTTAGAGCCTCGTCATCGGCCGGACCATCACGCCATCCGCCATCATACCGGCCCGAAAGACGAACGCATTCAAAACACCCAAATCATCAAGACCATCATTCATGCCAGTGGTGGTGAGCCATCCAAGCCGCTGCGAAAAGCCCTCGCCACCGAAGGCAGCCAACACTTTTCCGAGCAGATCACCACTACCATCTCTGGTGGCGATGAAGTAGACTACCTGCGCGAGGGCACTTCAACCGTGGTACTTGACTCTGCAAACGCCCATAAAACCGGCTCTCGAGTCCACACTCACGAGGCAGTCTTAATCGGCGGCAGTCATGAAGCCCAATCGAAAGTGAAAACTATCATTCGTACCGAGGTGGACTTTGAAGCGCCGGAGCATCGAATCACCCCGGTGGAACGGACCACGACAAAGTCTTACACGTTGGAGGAGCCGATGTCTGCCAGGTTGGAATTATTGTTGGTTCTTGAGAAATTTAAAATTTTATTTTTATTTTTTCTATTTTTATTAGTTCATTGAGTAAATGAATTTTTATTGTGATGCCATACATTTTTTTCATTTAAACCAAATATCGCGATAGGAATCTGAATTTTTAATTCTGATATTTTTTAACGAAAAGGAAACACCCGAAAACCGGAGTTTCTCTTTTCACCTAAAACACCGATGAACTTCATGAAAACTAGATGAATTTTTAAACAGTTTTAGAAATTACGTTGTTAAACTGTTTACGCATTCCAGGTTGGCGCCATCGAGAGCCAGGTCCGCGGCCAGTGAGACGGGTTCACAGTCCCGGTCCGCGTCGGCCGCCGCCGAGGAACACATCGAAGAGATCGTCGACGTCTATCGCGTCAAGTTCGCCAAGGAACTGGAGGGACAGCGGGCAAAGACACCCAATGTCTACGTGGGACATGAGGATCTGTCCATGCGGACCGTATCCCGCCAGGAAGAGGAATTACCGGTGTTAAGGACAGCTACAAGCTCTACGACCGGTTCACCGGGACCGTTGGCGTTGCCGTATCCGGAGACGCTGAGGGCGGTGACGGTGGTTGAGTCCTCCCCTGAGCCGGAGTATGCCATTGTCCGGACGCATTCCGAGAGGTTGGGCATCTCGCCGAAGCAGAAGCAGGTCCATGTTCAAGAGGTGAGTCATCCCACGAAAAAAATCTCTTTTTTAATTTTGTTTAATATTTTTATATATTTTTTATTTTATTGAATTTTTAGAAATTTAGTTTCTAATAAAGCATGTTTTTAAATTTTTATGTTTACTTCTTTATTTTAAGACGACTGTCGTGGAATCACGTGCAACCGCCTCCTCGCCTGATCATTCCAACAAATCGAAAAGCCGGGTGCTGACCACGCGCGACAGCACCGAAGCCAACATGGTGGTGGAAGACTTCCGTCGTGCCGCCTTGGCCTCACCCGATGTCGGGGATCTTGAGTACTGGACCACGTCCGGTGGATCCAGCGATAACTTGGATGAACGTACCCTCACCAATCGACGTTCCCAGGTCAGCGATACACCGACGTACGAGTCCATTCCGTATCGTGAGAAACCGGCCAGGACGGGAAAGATACGGGCGAAAAAGATGCCGGTGACGGTGGAGGAGAGTCGTACTAGCACTCTGACAAGGAAAACCGAACTGGTAGGCAGATCGACCGGGCCGGCAGGCAGACAGACAGGCAGGCAGGCAGGCAGACCGACCGACAGACAGACAGACAGACAGACAGACAGACAGACAGACAGGCGGGCAGACATATAATCATATATGGTTGTTTGTATGGTCTTTTTCGGTGTTTCAGACAATTGAGCACCGTGTGGAGACCTACTCCGACATTGAAGAGACCCGTCCAGCAATTCAACCGCCAACGTACGCCACAGTCGTACGAGATGTTGAAACCACTCACCATGTGGGCGCCAGCGGTGATCGAAGTGTAGTCATCCCTCCTCGGGAGAGTCAACAGGCCAGACGGATTGAGGTGGTGTCGTCTCCCGAGTCAGCCATTCAGACTCGACACTACGAGACTAAGAGTACCGGGCCCGTTTATGCCAAAGTGCAGAAAAATAAACGAGAAACTCTGGAGGAGGATGTCTTCTACTGGAAAATTGTCAACCGACGGAAAAACAAGTCTTACTCGGCCGAACGAATCCGAGCTAGGTAGGCCCGCCTGCCTGTCTGTCAGTCTACCTAGTTACCTGTCTTTCTTTCTAGATTTCTTTTCTCTGCTCCACTTGCTGTGCTTGAATTTGCATTCCATTTTTAATTTCTCTCTTTATTTAGTTCGCCTGAAAACAACTTGACTCGCGATGAAATGGCCGTCCTTGCACAAAGCATCAACTCCCTGGTCGACGCGGGGCCCGGTCGGAAGTCGCGAACCCTCCACACCATCACCAAGATCAAAACCCCGAAACGACGCACCCAGTCAGTCACCGGGCTCAGTTCGCCCGGCTTCGACGATTCCGGCGCGTTCAGTGCCAATGAAACCAGCCGGGAGAACTACAACATTGACCTCCGCCTGACATCCACCCTTGACACGGCGGGTAGCGGAAGTGCCTCCAATGAGAGTTCCCTCGGTCGACGCCACCGAATCTCCAAAGGCAGTCCTTTCATCACGGATAAGCGCCTGAAATTGCCGACGGCCGTGTCAACGGAATCGACAACGACCATTCAGACACGCTCCTTTTCACCGTACGTGATTCGTTTATTAGTACATCGTGAAATTACTTTTATATTAACTTTTTTGTTAAAGTTTTATTCAACTACGCAATTCAAAACAAAAACAAATGCAATTAAAATTTGGAAAAGTACAATTAATAAATTATGTTGTAATATGTATGTACTGTGTGATACGTTATGTTTATTAAACGTAATTACTATCTATATAGATAAGGAAAGGACATTATAGTAAATGTTTATAATTTGACTGAATTTCCTGGAGAATTGATTCATATTTTCTGTAATTTTATTTTATTTTTTATTTATTATAATAAACATTTCTGTATGCGCTGTTCGATCTTTAGATCATTAACAGTTACACTTGTTTTCTAGGCAAACCTATTCGCCCTCCTCCAATGAGCACTTCTCCGGCGGGGACTCGCCCTACGAAGGCGGCTCCTCCTCCAACGACTACATCGACGACCGGAGCGGCAGTTCCACACCGCAAGCACATCGCAGTTCGAAGCTCCGGAACAAACTGGTCGCGGCGGTGGAGTACGAGACGTCGGTCCGGTCGGAACGAGACGACCTGGACATGCGGTATCGTGCGGCGATGCGAGAACCCTTACCCGACGGGCATTCCTGCTTGCCGGCTTACAACCAGCTGTACTTTGTGGTGCATGAGCAGCTGGTGGAGTTGGATGGGCTGGTCTTGGACCCGGACTGTCAGTATATCGATCAGGACAATTTGCAGTCAGAACGACAGCGTTTCACTGTGAGTAACGCTGTTTTTATTTGTTTTTATTATTACATTAATAAATAAATACGTATTACACCAAATTTTATTTTACTTTACTTTACTTTACTTTACTTTACTTTTATGTTTTCCTGGAAATAATTGTTTGTACCTGTCTGGTGGTGCGGGGCTCATTTATGGAACACTTGTTTACAGGCTTTGCTTGACGGCCTCGTGCGGATCAACAAAGACCTGGACCGTCTGGACGACTTGTACCGCGCAATGATCAACGTTGAGCCGGATGCCAACGTCTGGGAAACGGAGAGCCGACAACGTGAATTGAATCAACTATATATGGATCTATTGGGCCACCTCAAATGCATTTTACGGCGGATCAAACACCTGGAAAATCTCCTGGATGAGTACAGGCGCCGCCGGCTGCAGTTTAAGGTCCACTTACTGGAGGAGCTCACGCACTTCCGGACCCATGACAATATGAGCGAAGTAGGCTGTTCAATCCGGTGAAAGTGGAGCTAATTTGTCTGAATGTTCAGCCATCTGGCTGTTTGTCTGTTTGTCCGTTTGTCTGCCTGTCTATTACTCTAGACGTTTGTTATCCTTCCTGATAGTTTGTCTGCAATTGTAGGACGATCAAAGAGAACGGGTCAATCGGCTGCTGGAAGAAGTCCTCCAGCTCCGCGCCGCCACGTACGGCATGTTCGTCCGCTCCACCCCTGAATTCGCCGCCCAACTGGAGGAAGAGCTCCACGAGATCCTCACCCTGCTACGAAGCGAACTTCGGGTATCCACCGAGCTTGACTCTGAGCATTATGTAAATGGGGGATTCTATGTTTCTATGTACTGTGCGTGGGTCTTTGGCCTTTTAAACTGCTTCTTCTATCCTTTCTTTGTTGCCGTCCGCATGCTTCTGGACGATGGTCTCTTTTCACGGCTTATTTTTTGTCTGCGTCGATTGAATGTGTCTGCTTTTAAGTCGCCGAGTGACTAACCGACTCCTTGTCGTCATCCAGGGTTCCATAATTCAACTGTTGCTGACGGGGAAATATTCCGTGGATTTTGATGCTGAAACACAAAGATTGATTCTGTCGCCTGATGACATCACTTCCGAACTTCCCTCGACGTCGAGATTGAGGTAAACAGATTTGCAACAGGCAGAGGATAGACATACGGACTGACAGGCAGACAGTCAAACGGACGGACAGGCAGACAGACAGACAGACAGACAGAGAGACAGAGAGACAGAGAGACAGACAGACATTAGAAAACGCCCCAACTAATTCTCGTTCTATATTTTCAGTAATCCGACTGTTTGGAGCGTCCTTCGACGTGCGTTGCCAATGCAAGCCCTCGCGCTGATCCTGCTCGGCTTCGCATCCCTCATTCCCATGACAGATGATGAGTTTAGTTGCGTCTTCAGCAACTACTTTGCTTCGTCTTTCAATCCGGCGCTGAAGTTCACCGGTCCGCCGCCCGTATAATCCCCCACACGGCCACTTCCGGAATACCTTTTATCGACCGCATCCCCCCTCCCGTTGAACAGAAAGTTTAATCAGAGAATCTTCTCTTCTGTTTACCGGTGTGTCTGTATGCAGTCAAATCTAGGCAACTTATGGCAATTTTTCATTTTGCCAGTCCGAAAAAAGAACTGTTTCTTTTGCCTTCCCGGAGACAGTTACATATTTTCTGTCTCCTTTTACGACATACATTTTAACGCCTCTGGGTGTTCCTTAACTATAACTTTTCATATTATTCCATTTCATTGTTGTTTTCTTTCTTCCGAGTTGTTGCGCTCGCTGGCTTTTGCTCTAGTAGATCTGAATCGTCTACCCTTTTTTTTATGTCCAGTCAGCCCGCTTTGTATAGTGGCGCGCAGTGGCTTTTTTGTCTTATGTGCAGACGGAACGGATCAAATCCTAGGGAAATAATAATAATAGCATCACGCACGTCACATTAGAGACGTTTAACCCTCTGAGGACGGGGTGTGTTCCTTTGAATCACTTCGACGGCAGAAACAGGCGCCCGAAACGAATTTTTAACCGATTTCGCTGAAATTAAAGCGTTTGATCTTAGAATTTGTCGCTCTACCTGAATTCACACAGAAATTTCATAAATTTGATGACAAAGATAAGGATCCGAGGTGATCCAAAATGGATCAGGCAAAATGCGTCTCTTATTCGACATTTTTTCACATTAAGTACGATTTTTTTCTCAACTTTTTGAAACGGCAGATCTTAAGCCATCTCGGATGCCCATAATTTGGATGGGCAGATGAAATAATCTGATATCCAGATCCCGCACAAAAAAAATTAAATCATTGGGAAACCCCGAGCAGGCTGCCCAATGCGCACCGCCAGTGTAGGCTTCTTTGTTGTTGTTTTCTTGCTGGGAAGTATGACACACTGTGTGTACAAAGACAACTCGACATTTACAGGGAAACTGCCATATAGATCCTGTTATTAGCATATGAGCGCATTAAGCAGCCTACACGCAAGTGATCCAAAATGGATCAACCCCGTCCTCAAGGGGGGGTCAAAACACCCAGTCCTCAGAGGGTTAAGCAAACCGGCGTAAGCGTAACGTAAACTTAGGCGTAAGGCCTGATAAGTTTACACTTACGACTGGATGTTTAAGTACTCGGCGTAAGGATCTGGGCGTAAGGCGCAAGAGCAGAAAATTTCAAGGAAACCATTCTACCTCTCAAAATTTGACCAGAGCGATTCTACTGACATTTTCTTACTCCGTTCTTACGACGAAACTTAAGGCCCATTGCCCCTTACGTCAGGCATTAGTGTAAGAAGTTAACCGTAAGAGAGGCCACACCCCGTGTCTCATTCCTATTGGTCCGTGTCTTTAATTTTACTCTTACGCTAGGGATTATCTACATAATATTACGTAATCAAGGGGAGGTGGGTGGGTGGTACCCGAAAAGCTTACGTTTGATTACGATTTTTTGGGTGGTGCGACCTATGATTATGTAATAATTACAAGGGGGGGGGGGTTGGTCACGAAACCCAAAACTTTCTTCGAACTTCGTTTAAATTTCGCTCTTTATCAAGTATCTCGGGCAAGGGTACTGCTCTCAACGATCTGGTCTCAGTTAATAGACAAATGGGACCTATTGCACGCAGCAGAATACAGTCAATTATGTCTTTTTTTTGTATATGGGGGGAAAGGGTGGGTCGACCATTGATTACGTTGTGATTATGATCCAGGGGGTGGGTAGAGGCTGTGATTACGTCGTATTACGAGGGTGGGTGGGTGGATAAAAAATGGAGATTTTTTTATTATGTAATATGTTGATGATTCCCTACGCTTACGCCGACTGCTTTAACGTCCTTATTCACGTCACATTTGCATATCACGTCAAATTCACATTCACATATCATGTCACATTTCCGTCACATTCACATCACATTTGCATATCGAGAACCGGAAACAACCTCGAATTCCATTGACATTGGACTAATGTTGTTTAATTATGATTAAAAAACAAATTTAATTGTCTCAAAAAGCAGCTGATGATTTGAAGTAACTATATTTTTATTTCGTTTACAGTTACAATAGAAATCGATATTCAACCTTTTTTATCTGACTCACTAAATTTGCCTTTAAATAGTAGGATATTTTATTCAAAATCAAATTTTTTTATGCTGAAGTGTATATTTTCTTTTAACTAAAATAAGTTGTTTTTGTTTAAATAAACTTTACTGGTAGATTCATATTTCATTTAGATATAAACACGTTATTTAAACGTTGGGCAGCGAATGCCTCAAGAGACTGGGGCAGACTTGCATTGATTGATCGATTTCAACGCTATCACACCGTAGTTGATTGATTTCTTCATGAAGTGTGTAATCTTTCTTTATTCCACTGATTACTCTAGTTTATAAACAGTCAACAGCTTTTTGTGTGCCTGTGTGAATTCTCAAATCTAATTCGATTTCTTTTATTTCGAATGAGAAGATATCTTCTTTGACGGTAATTTTGCTCATACAAACTTTCCCGGAAGTTGTTGATGAAAAAGTGTTGGGTTCGCAAACTCAAGGGAAGATGAACGCGCCCCTCCGGAGCGTCTCCCGCATTTTTCTCCTCCGCCGCACTGCCCACCGCTCCACATTCCCCTCCACCACCTGCCTGGCCCATGCCTTTCACACCCAACTGCCGGGCGGACTGCGCGCCAAGCTCACCACCCCGCAGATCAACCACATTCTCCGACTGCGCGAGGCGACCTCCCTCGACATGGAGATTCCCCCGCCCATCAAGTCGTTCGAAGTGAGCCAGTTGGCGGCCAATTTCCCCATTGAGGATCGCTGTCTGGAGGCGAGGTTGTTGCGCAGTGGCGGGATGCTCTTTGCAGTGATTGACGGCCACGGTGGGCCGGGATGCGGGCAGGCGTTGAGTGAACGCTTGGCGGATTATGTCGCCGTCGCCTTGATGGACCTCGAGTCACTGGACCGTTTGGCCAAAGAGATGGACGCGTCGCTGGCTGCGAAATCGGAGGTGCGTTTGTGGGTCATTTACCCTACCGAGAACGCTTTTTGCAACAAGAAATGTGAGGCTTTGAGGAATTCCGAGTGGTTTTCCAGAAAGGAGAGTTTGCCGTGAGTTCGTTATTGTGCGAAGTACTTGATTGATGTATTGGCTTGGTTAGATTTTTTTAAATTGATTTATTTAGTCATTCCTTATACTGGTGCGCTTCCATGGTATATTTTTAATTAAATCTGTTGAAGGGGTCTTTTTGTTCATGAAATTCCGATCTCGAGGGAATCTACGGAAGGAAAATTAGTTCTCAATCGGTATTTATGGCGAGTATTTGATTGATGTTTTAGCTTGTGTGTGCATTAACCTTCACTGGTCAAATATGTGACGGATTATTTTTCCCCGTATTTTCCCATCTGTTTCGTAGATCGGGTACTAGTAGTGGGATTAGATTTTTCTTTAGCAAAAATATCGAAATTATTAAACATTTCTCATTTTGCTGTTCCGCTCTGTCCAGTTCCCACCAATCGTTAGCCGGAAGATGCACCCTGGCGACTACATGATTGCCGGCCAACGACCCAATCACTTCAAATGGCTCCGTCAGTACGTCCTCGACCGCGTCAAGGAACCTCATCCGCTCCACCAGGTCCCAGATCGGCTCCGCGAAGCCTTCCTGAGGATGGACCACGACATCTCCGCGTGCGGCCTGGAGACCCTCAACTCGGACAACGAAGTGGTCGAGCACGTCAACCTGGAGAAT
Organism: Hypsibius dujardini; assembly: GCA_001579985.1. Classification (NCBI taxonomy): domain Eukaryota; kingdom Metazoa; phylum Tardigrada; class Eutardigrada; order Parachela; family Hypsibiidae; genus Hypsibius; species Hypsibius dujardini. The sequence continues at coordinate 4,563 of LRSR01009416.1, read as the reverse complement.
CTCGCAGCAAGCCTGAGCGGCGCCGTGGTTAGTCTGGCCTACGTCAACGACTGCGACCTTTATGTGGCGGGCACGGGCGACACGTCCGGCTTCATCGCCAGCGTCGATGAGGAAGGTCAGTGGAGCACGAAGACGTTGGTCAACCACCACACCCACGCCAATCCGGCGGAGATGAAGCGGATTCTCAGTCAACACCCCGAGTCGGAAGCGGGGACGGTGGTGGTAGGGGAGCGGCTTTTGGGGCAGTTGTTTCCGTTGCGCGCCTTTGGGGATTGTCAGTATAAGTGGCCAGTGGAGAAGCTCAAGGCGATTTTAAGACATCATCAGCTGATGCACCTGTTTCCGTATCATTGCTATACGCCGCCTTACCTCACAGCTGAACCTGAAGTAAGTGATTGTGGCTCTCATTAGGTTTGTCTGTCCGTCTGTCTGTCCGTCCGTTTCACTGACTGTCTGTCTGTCCGTCCGTCCATCTCACTGTCTGTATATCTGTCTGTCGGTCTTCTCTATTTAATCAAGGATTTATGGGTGAGTGTACATAAACTTCTTCGCGTGATTTAATGAACGGAAAGTGAAATGTTTTCCAAACTTCAAATGCGACAGGTAAAAAAAGTAAAAAAAAGGTAAAAAGTACCTCTAGATAATGGAGGACATCCCTCTGGAGACCTGGAGGGCCTCAATCGCGGATGTGGAATACATGTATTTTTCCCCCCTGTGAAGGATATTGAGTTAAGCGAGCCGTGGTTTGAGCTGAAATTAACGAAAACGCTAACTAACATGGTCCTTTACCTCTTCGGTATACGGGAAGGAATTTGCCAGACCCTGGATACAGTTTGTAACTATGTATGATTAACCGGAAGGGATGATCAAACGGGAAACTAATATTTCCTGGTCTGAATGGCTGTACCTTTGACGAAAAAACCCTCTATTTTTTTCTTGACGGGAAGGTAAGTTCTTTCTTTTAGCGAGCATAACTCGAGTGATTTTAACCAAAAACTTCTGCCCCGGCCACATTTCAAACCAGGCCACGGAAGTGAAAATCAAGTTGATGGCCAAGCGGAGCATTATAAGAAGCGCGCAGGATGAAACTCGTGGTCGTAGTTTTCCTTCTCTCTGAATATGCGATTTATAAAAGTTACTGTTTCTGATCGTGATTTATTACGGGCATTGAGAGAAGAGCGAGCGGCAAACGAATTATGAGTTCAGCCCTTCAGCTTAAGGTGTGAGGACGGCTACCTCTTTTGCAGATCTTGATAAAAACATGGCATAACACCCCGAAAAATAAATACAAAAATAAGAATAAAGTTTATTACGAAAATTAAATTAGATTTGTATACAAACGGCGCGGAATGACGCGGAAAAAATCCTTTGACGCGGTGCGGGTGCGGAAAAATTCCCATTCTCTTCTCTATTTAATCCTTTCCTATACAATTATGTGTTTATCAGTTCTGCATTCACTTTACTTTTCTTTTACCCTTCATTCAGTCTTTTTTTCTACGCATTTCTCAATATTCAGTCTAATTCGCGAGTTATATCGTGTCCCACGCACCCTCATTGATTGGGTGTAAGGTTTAAACACAGTTTGCCTCCCTCCCTTTTTATGTCAGTGTAGTTGTTTGCCTATCTATACCTGTCTGTAAGTGATTACCCCATCCTTCTCTTGATCTGTTTATGCTTCGATTGACCACTTGTTTCACTAATCGCTTTCTACTTTTTCTTGCAGATCATCCACCACCGCCTACAGGCCCACAACAAATTCATGCTCCTCTCCTCCGACGGTCTCTTTGACTTCCTCACCGAAGACAGCGCCAGCAAGCTCGTCATCGAGCACATGGGCGGTCGGCGGGCTCTCCAGCCCTTTACCCCCAACTCGGGCGTGACGTTAGGCGAGCTGAACGTCCGCCTGAAAAAGCGGATGATCGCGCAGGCGAAAAAGCCGGACGACGCGAACGTCTCGACTCACGTCATCCGGCACGCGCTCGGTCGGACCGACATCGGTCTGGATATGGGGAAGCTGTCGCGGGCGCTCAGCGCCAGCGTGGAGGAGGCGCGCTACCAGCGGGACGACATGACCGTGCAGGTCATTTTTTTCGATTCCGATTACCTGCGGATGTTTTCACCGATGGAACCGACAGTCGGCTCGGCCAAGCCGCAATGAGAGAATTAATCCACTGTTTTTTCGTGGAGAGACTTCCTGTGATCTGTTCTTGTCAATTTTTATTTATACTTATTTTTATTTTACGTGTTTTTTTCTTAAATTCTAATAATAAAAGACCTGACAGTATTACACGTATTTATTATATATATGTATACACACTATGCTCTGATTGATTGCTTGAGCCACCGTTCTGTAAGATCAGTACAGGTCATTTATACGCAATGGCCATTAGACTACGCCTAAAAATTGTCTAAAACTGAAAGTTTTCTCAATGGAAAACTTAAATAAAATATTATACTTAACCGATGTCCAAGTGACCAACCGAAAACTAGTTTTACGAAATAGTTTTTGCCTTCCCTACTAAAACTGGAATAGAGTATAGTTCGACCCTGATAGATTGATTGATCGATTGTTTGATTGCCCTGTCAAACCCATTCTGTACCAGGTTCGCTCACCACACGAAAAGCGCGCAATCGGGGCAAGTGGGTCAGATTGATTTCTTCATTTCCATACGACAACGGATAAAAAGAGCATCATTATCCGCAATTAAACACTAGCCAAAACTGGAGGCTCATAACCGTCCGGTCGTTCTACGACAACACCATCGGCATTCACGGCCGCGGTCGCCGATCCTTTTCCTCCTTCACCGTGCAGCTCGAGAAGCTTCGACACTGCAAGGCCAAACCAACAACCACAATCAAAATCAGACAACCCAAGTTACGGGTTACGGGCAAAACGGTTGGTTAATCACGCATATTTTGAAGATTCGCAGAGTGTGCTTACATTCGAACTTGGGCTTTTTCAGCACCTTCACCTTCCTCACGTGGACATCGTGGAGCGGGTAGATTCCCTGCGAGGCCTTCTCAATGTCCTTGGCGATCGAGTCGGGAAGGAGCTTGCTGACCACGTCCTTCAAGTCGCACGTCGACACCTCCCGCTGGATGATGGACACCATCCGTTTCCGGATCTCTTTGATCTATAAACAAAAAATTACCACATCCCATTAAAAATAATCTCAGACCAAGAGCTCCACGCTCGAATAGTAAATTCATCCAAATCATTTTCAAATCAATCAATTACTAACGCGGCAGTCTACAAATAGCACTCCATTCAAGTCAATCAATCGACCAACCACTGTGAAGAAGCAGAAGCGGTCACGACGTCAATCAATCAACCCATGCAATTAATACAAAATTTTCACTAGGACGGTCCGTCGTTCCTGGTTGTGCAGATAGAACTTACCTGGGCATGTTGGGCATAAGCGGTCTTGCGCATGGTATTTGCTCGCTTCTTGGTGAATGCAATGACAAAAAGCCGCAGGAGGAATCCGTCGGTAGTCTTCACATCGACGTGCGCCTCAATCAGACTCTGTTGAGGGACGAACAGAAGCCCATTAATTTCCGCCTGGAAATCCAATTTAAGAACAATTTTTCTATCATACCTGCCACTTCTTGACCATGGATCGGATTTTATCGGTGGTGATGGTCATGCCGTGAAAGTTAGTAAGGACATTCTTCCCGCTGACGTCCTCTGACATCAAGCGGAACTTCCGGAAACCATTTTCATCCTTGTGCAGATCCGCCTGCGACACCTCAAACACACGTCCCTTCAGGCCCTCCGAGGCGATCTCTGTCGAGGAGTGAAAAAAGTCAGTGAACCCGATGCGGTGGAATTCGGCATCAGTTTTCACACGATTGATTGATTGATTAGACCACTAATCCCAGTCTAGAGCACTTTGATCGGTTCACTGAAAAAAAAACTGTCCGACGGCGCTGTCGGTTTTGATCCTCAATTGTGAAAAGGATTTTGCCATCCCATTTTGCTTGGGTGGCGTAAATACGAGTGGAGTTGGAATGAAGAAAACCAAGCGACTGAGCGACGTCATTGACGAGGAATGCTCTATTGGTATGTCAATCTGACAGACTAATTCCCTTTATCGATGTTGTCTGTGAGGAGTTCCCATCGTGAAAAAGCTCGACGAATCTTATTCTTGTTTGAATGGAGTGGATGCGGGTGAGGTTTACGGTAGAAAAACGGGGCGACCTGGCAGGAACTTACTGGTGCCTTGAGTCCTGTTGACGATGGTTTTTCCGATGTTCCGCTGGTTGAACATGGACGGTGCGCGCACATCGTACCAGTCCTTGCGAGTGAAGGGGTCGATGCTGCATAGGGAGAGGCAAAAAACAATTGATTATACGGCGAACAGGGAAAGTTTCGGTTGGCGAACCCATTTTGAGGCATCATCAGGTGTCTTTCAAGTTCTACGACACACAAATGTTACTTACACCTTCTTCTTGCCACCCTTCTTGCCTCCTTTGGCGAGCTTCTTGTTTTTCCCGACAGCCATGTTGGTGGTGATGTGAGATAAGGCAGGGAAAGATGGAGAAAGTGGACGCCGATCGGGG
>LRSR01009411.1:0-12571 GCA_001579985.1 Hypsibius dujardini | reverse complement strand
AGTATTGTTTACGTCTTATTTTATTGAATTTAACTTGCACTCAAAATCAGCACGTGACCAATGTATGATTTTAAAGTAAATTAGGAAATTAAAGTGAGAAGGCTCTTTTCTATTACGTATCAATCAAATTTGAGTTTTAATCACCATTAATCAAAAATGGCTTTAAAGGTTATTATTAAATTTAGTTACAAATTGACACGTGACCTGGCGCCTAATCTAAATTAAATAATTTTTTAAATACACATTTTAAAATAAAATAAAATAAAAAATAAATAAAAAATTTTTTTTAATAAATTTACCTGAGCATATTTTAAAGCATTATTTAAATTAGTCCAAAGAACACAAACTTACGGTTAGGATTTGATGATTTGACCAAACCCTAACCGTATGTTTGTGCTCGTTTGGCTAATTCAACTTTGATTCAAAATAAGCCCAAATAAATATTTTTTATTTTTTATTAAATATTTTTAATTTAAATTAGTCCTCAGGTCGCGTGTTAATTTATAATTTAATTTAAATTATAAACCGTAAATACACATATGCATGAGTCATGCATGTGCTGTTGCATTGAATTCCTAACTTTAGAACCTCAGTTGAGGCTTGTGCGATCAAGTCAGGGATGATGCATGTTTTCTGGAAGAGATGATCTCCGAGTCTGGGGCAAGGCAAGAGATTGATGTGATCCTGTCCGAGGGTTTCCAATTTCAACGTCGCGAACAGTAAAAATACGACAGCCTTATTCATCGTTTAAGCTGCTCGTACTGGTACAGTAATATAGTGTGGACGTTTAGACAGACAAACACTTATACAAACACTTATCGCAGCCCCAAAATGGAGTTTAATAGTTGAGGTTAGAACAAAGGTGCAATACAAAATAGTGGACGAGGTAGAAAAACTTTCTCGGCCATGTCTCGCCAGTGTCTGAAGTGTCTGGCCAGTGTCTGGCCAGTGTCTGGCCAGTGTCTGGCCAGTGCCTGGCCAGTGTCTGGCCACGGTTTAAGTGTGGGAGTATGTGTAATATGCAAGTCATACTGCGGCCAGATACTAATCTGTCCAGATAGATCAAAGCACAGTAGGCACGTTAGATGGGTACATTAATCCAGGGTCCTAGGGTACTTGTTAGGTAATTTTAACTGCTGGAACGGCGAGAAATTCGCTCCACTTTGCTTGGTAGAAGTTTCCGGCAAGTGGCTGTGGATCTAGATTGTGCGCCGCAGCGAAATTCTTGATTTCGAACTTGGTACGGTTCGTCGGTGAGAACTGCGATCGAAGGTCCGTCACGTCAATCCGGCCAGCTTGCTTGAACACCATGAACACGTAACGATGAAGGCCTGCAAAGCAAGACTATTTGCAGTTATACACAGAAGTCCTTGTCTTTGTCTCTGTGTGTCTGCGAATCTGTCTGTCTGTCTGTGTGTCTGAATCTGTATGCCTGTCTGTGTGTTTGTGAATCTATGTGTCTGCTTGTGAGTTTGTGTGCCTGTTTGTCTGTGTATCTGCGTGTCTGTCCGAGTGTCTGTGTATCTGCGTGTCTGTCCGAGTGTCTGTGAATCTGAGTGTATGTCTGTGTGTCTGAGTGTCTCTCAATCTGTGTGTCTGTCTGTGTGGCTGCGTGTCTTTGAATATCTATGTCGGTATGAGTCGGTGTGTCTGTTTGGCTGTGTTCCTCTCTGTCTGTCTGTTTGTCGCCTACCAGTGCCATTTGGAGGTCTTGCTCCACCATACGGCATGAGGAGATCACCACTACTGAGATCATTTCCGCGAATGTTGACGATTAACCAATGATTGATGGGTGCTCGTGTAGGAGACTGGCGGCTGCTTGCGTCGGGATCTACAATAGTGCCCACACAGTATTACAGCGCAATTGTTCAACACGTGACATGTAATAAATCCTCGGTTGTGTCATTGTAACATTTGCATAAATGGCGGTGGATCTTTCTTACCACTTTTGCTGAGAGTGTACAAAATTCCGTCATACGACGTTGATGTCCATTGCACTGCTGACGGTGCATCCTTAACATCCTCTGGCTTCAGTTCGTTGCCGTTCTGCAGTGTCAGTCCCGATGGGAGGTACTGAACCTATAAAAAGAGCAAAACCTGTTCTAACGCATGTTATAAACGATGGATAAAATTTACCACACGTTGGACTCTGGACCAAACAGTATCTAGAATAATGAAAAGGGTATTTTTCAGCATACGGCTATTATAGTTCTTTATCTGTGCCTATGTCTGTATCAGTGTCGGCGTCTGTGTCTGTGTCTGTGTCTGTGTCTGTGTCTGTGTCTGTGTCTGTGTCTGTGTCTGTGTCTGTTTCTGTGTCTGTGTCTGTGTCTAGGCCTGGGCCTGTGCCTGTTTGTGCCTGCGTCTGTGTCTGTGTCTGTGTCTATGTCTATGCCTGCGTCTTTGCCTGTGTCTGTCTTTGCGTCTGTATTCTGAATACATGACTCCGTCCGTGATTGTGTCTGTGAACGGGATCGTTCTGTAGTCCAAACGCGCACGTGTCATTGACGTACCTTCAAAACCTCTTTGGGTGCTTGGGCCACTAAATCAGGCACAATGCAGTTCTTCTGAAAAGCGTTATCCCCGACACCTGGGCATGGAACTTGGTTGACGTGGTCCTGTCCGCAGGCTACGGATAGTAAAATTAGGAAACAGAAAAACCCCGTAGTTTTCATCATCGTTCCGATTCAATGTGATCAGCACGACCACCTAATCAGTTTTGAAACCAGTTGGTCGAATACTGAGCTATATTCGACGAGGCACGCTGCTGCGGAGGACTTGGTTAACTACACATAGTGAGTGAATATTATTATGTCCGCCGGGTAAAACTGCAGCGCCAGCAGGTGTGTAACAACAACAAACACTTATGCGGTCGAAGAAAAAAATTCGCGCGAGCAAAGTAGCACAGAAAACAAGTGCGCATTGCCGATGCGCATAAAATGCCCAATGCGCATTGCACATGCTCTTTAATGCAAATCAATAAATCAATCGACCGCCGGATAATTAGCTTGTTACTTTCAGCAATTCATCAATCAATCGAATGTCATTTTGCACTTAATTCCCTGCTGGAATGCTGCCATAAATACTTGCCTGCAGGCAAGAAAAATCTCACTGCATTCCGTCGCATTTTTCTCTCCAAACTGCATGCTACGACAAATTATCATTAAAATCTATTTTTGAAATTATTTCGACCATGAAAACTTCACTTCGCTTGCCGTTTCGTCGCACCAAATCCAACGCGGAATACGAGGAGTCTTCAAACAGACCTCTTCCCGCGGACGAAAATCATATCTCTCACACGGAGCGTTCCCCGACCGCCACTGAAAAGCACGGATTCTTCAAGACCATCCAGTCTAAAATACGTCGCCAAAGCCTTCGGGGTGGGGACGATTCGGATCATGGGTTCCTGTTGCCGGGACCTCGTCGAGGGAATTTTTCTTCCCCACTCCGAGAAGTCGCCCCGGAAATCGAACAGGCGCTGCAGGAAAGGCCGTCCACCCTGACGCTTCGGGATCGGCGGAGTGTCAACGGCGGCCCCTTAACGATTGCGAGAGTGGATGAGGCGTTTGGAGGGACTCCGAGTTGGAATGGCTGGGAAGATTCGTCGAAGAGAACGCAAAAGTCGCCTGCCGTTCCGGAGCGCAGCCCGGTCAGTCTGGGCCTGCAGTCGCCGTCCGTCACATCGTCGCCGAAATCGAGGAAAGTCTCGGCGCTCCGACCGCCGACGACGTATGAGATGCCGAGGACGTTCGGGGAATTAAGTCCTGCTTCACCGATGGCGCGAGATAAAGGTAAGATTGGTCTGGGTGTCAGTCGATTGATCGGTTGATTGACCGAGGAGTCTGTTCAATGAGTTTGCAATGAGTATCACCAACATTTGATTGATTGACTGGTTAGTGGTTGTGACAAACGACAATCTTGGAACCGACACTGCAAACGGAAAGATTGCACTACTTGATGTGTTTTTATTAGTGTAATAATTATTATCGATATTTTAACGACATATTTTATATTTTAAATAAGTTTAATTACATGGCCGAATTACCAGCCATCAGATCTTACGCGCCTGGTTGGTTTCTCCCGTTTACAGATTTCATTCCGTCCTGCCTGACCAAACCTCTCCGCGCCCTTCCCCCCATTCCCGCTCAATCCCTCGAAGACTGTCTGGACCTTCCCCCTGCAGAAGAAGCCCCCGCGCCGCCGCCGTCCGCCAATCTCCACTCCAGCGACCTCCTCTACCGTCCTCCCCACGAGAACTTCTCCGTGACCGCAGAACTCCACCAGCTCTCCCACCGCGGCTGGTATTGGGGCCCCATCTCGCGATCCGACGCGGAGGCTAAGCTCTCCGACCGGCCCGACGGCACCTTCCTCGTCCGCAACTCTCTCGACCCGCGGCACATTCTCAGCCTGTCCTTCCGCTCCCTCGGACAGACGCTCCACGCGCGGATCGAGTACAACCGCGGGCGGTTCAGCTTCTACCCGCAGCTGAACGAGGACACCTACCCCTCGGTGGTGGCGCTGGTGGAGAGCGCCATGGAGAATGCCAGTGTGTCGTATAGCCGGAGTCGCGACGCGAACTCTCCGACCTTCCCGGTGCGGCTGCAGTTCCCCATCAGTCGGTTCGCCCAGGTGATGACGCTGCAAGCGCTCTGCCGGTTCACCGTCCGGCTGCACATTCGCTACGATCATCTCGAGGGGATGGCCTTGCCGGGAACGATTCGCCGGTTCCTCGCCTTTCCGCAGCTCAACGCATGATATCATGGCGACACACCGGAGACAGACAGTTACCAACAGACAATACAGGCAGACAGTCAGACAAGACAGACAGACAGACAGACAGACAGACAGACAGACAGACAGACAGACAGACAGTAAGACAGACATACAGACATACAGACAGACGGATAGACAAACAGACAAACAGACAAACAGACAGACAGACAGACAGACAGACATTGCTCCGAATGCAATGGTCCAATTTACATGTAGAACATTTAGCTCACGTTCTTTTAGGAGTTATTTCTTCTGGAACGCACGCCAAGCTTCAATGTATTAAAATTGGAATCTCGCGCGTTGTTTTTTCGTGTTGATTATTCTAGGAGTCGTCAGTAAAGTGGCTCTAAGCAAGTGTAGGGGTAAAAATTAAACAAGAAAGCATTGCAGGTAGATACGGTGATGAACAGTGGTCTTTACTGGGTTCGTCGCTGGTTCAAGCCCGTCAAATTGGCGACCTACAAAATCAGATGCACGATGAAGCAATCAACGGTCCTAGACAATGAAAACATTAACGAAGGTGCCTACTGTGATGGTGGCCGCTTGGAGGAAAGGCAAGAGCTGATCCGCGGTTTTGTGCAACTGCAACAGAAAGACCTCTTGAAATAGGAGGTACGCGTAGATAATCAGGTAGCAGACGAACACAGACAGACAAACCAGACAGACAATCAGGCAGGCAGACAAGCAGATCAATAGATACCAAGAAACAGTTAGACAGCCGGACAGAGAGACCGTCAGACAGACAGTCAATGAAACAGATAAGCCAACTAATGCATCAACGGAACTGTCTGTAAGCACAAAAGTTTCAATCATTCGCTACTGAGTACCATGGAAGCAGCGTTGTGTAGTTGCATAAAATCGTCCATCCGGCGTTCCAAAAACTCCCAGGTCCGGTCAAACGGATCCGTGTCAGTCAACATCACCAGCTCCGTCGCCTGATAGACCGCCGCTAATGCGGCTCTCTTGGCGTACCAGTCTGACTATGAGTGAACAACGGTAAGGTCAGTTGAATCAGTCCCCCCACTGCAGAGTCACAGCAAACCCATGCAAGGGCTTACTTACTCCAATGGTGCGGTCTCCCGTCCAGTACCAAATATCATCCACCACATGCCCGACTAACCGCGCCCCCGTCAAGGTGTTCTGTGGAAGCATCAACTCTGCCACTGCAGACTTCCAGGCATCGCTTTCTGGAGACAGGAACGGTTTGTTGTACTCCAGCCTGGTTTTAATGCCGTAAGTGATGCGTTCTCTGACACTGACATCACTTGGGATTGTGCCACTGCGCTCAGCGGTGGTGAGCTGATGACGAAATGCCAGGTTGAAGTCGTCGTAGCAGTGAACTATGAGATCTAATCCACCATTGGAGAAGAGCCCGTGAAGTACGGAGGGGTAGCCGGATGCTTTCGCGCCTAATATTGAACGAACAAAACTAATATGACCTGTCTGTCTCTATGCTTGTCTCTCTCAGTCAGTCAGTCAGTCAGTCTGTCTGTCTGTCTGTCTGTCTGTCTGTCTGTTAGTCTGCCTGCCTAACTGTTTGCCTGTCTGTCCATCAGCTAGTTTGCATGTCTGTCGGGCTGTCTGGCTTTCCGTCCTTGTGGCAGTACCTGCAACCAGAGCGTCCCTTGTCCAACCCAACGTCTTTACATGGTGGAGAGCTGCACTACAGATGTTAGCCTTCACTCTGGCAAGATCAACGGGCTTCCCATCCGAGTCAGCAGTGTCAGTAGAAGAGTCTGAGGAATCCCAATCCGAGGAGCCTGAACTTGAAGAACTGTCACTGCCGCTGGCTGAACTGTCCAGGCGTTCGTGCTTTATATTCTTGAATTTGGCGGTGAGGGAGTCGCTTTCGGCGTACAGTGAGTCCCTCGACGCAGTTGTTCCCGTGGGTGGTGAATTTGTTGCCCAACTGGAGGCATGTGATGAGAAACGACCTGAACAAAACAGAACGGGAAATAAAAATATAAATCTTATTAGAATTGACTAAATCTACCGAACCAAATAGTATTTTTTTGCTTGCCAGTGAAATTATTTAGCATTTGTTTGTCAAAAAGTCTCCAACAACTGTCTTATACAAGACGCGCAATGCACAACACTTTTCCAATTTCACGCTGAAAGGACGAAGGTTCCACAACTCCCGGAGTTGGTTTCCAACAACATTCTAACAAAAACCTAAGTGGGCCATATGTTATAAGACTACCAAAAACCTATTCTAATAGACCACAGTTTACGGGGAAGAAACGGTCCCGCATTCCCGGTTCAAAGCAAACAAAAAATATCACAGAAGCTGGCTCTTCCCCAGCTCAGCAGAATTCCCTTTTACAAAGCCGCTCGCGCGCGGTCAATCTGCCCGGCAAGGGTGTCCAACGCCAGAGTCAAAATATTCGTATAATTCAACGACAGATCCGCATAGTCCGCGGCCTTCTCCACCGGTACGTCCATCGCCGCGGCCGTCGTCGTCTTCCCTTCCAGCGGCGGCAGCCGACTCCGTTCCAGCTCCTTCCGCTTCCACAGCTCCTCCTGCACCTCCCGCACATTCTCCGCGACCGCGTTCCTCCAAAACGCGGCGTATGCCTCCACGGCGTCGAGGATGCCGTGCACACCCGTCACATCCGTACGGTCCAGTCCGACGGCCACGCTGAAGACGCCTAAAACACAAGTCACCAGTCCGGCCCAGTCCGCCAGCGCATGGTACTCGGTCATGCGGAGGAACCCCTTAAACAAGTCCAAATACCAACTCCGCTGCAGGGGATCCCTCACCGTGTCGGGACTCTGGAGGTGATCCGTCATGCGTTTCTTCACCGCCATCACGAGCACCTCCAGGATGGTCGGGAACTGCCGAGACTCCTCTGTGTTCCAGACAGTTCGCACGGCGCGATGGAAGAATTCTGCACTCATCTTGTCGAAGAACCGGTGCACGGTTAGATAGATGCGTTTGCGGGACTTTTCGCTGGGTAATTGGACCGCTTGCCCGAGGAGGTCGCGGACGATGTGCGCCATAACGGGTTCTACAGCGGCGATCGGCTCGACTAGCGAACCGTCCGTAATCTCATCCAACATCGCGTTGCAGAAGGCCAAATGCTGCGAGAGTTCATGCCGGCCGTGGCACTCCGAGCAGGGGATGATGACGGCGAGGAGGTAGTACTCTGCGGTCAGAGGCGTCGGAAAACGGTTCGGCATGACGTCACAGCAGCGCACTAGGAACGCCAACCGGGCGATACTGTCAGTGGAAATGGGGATTTTGGTCTCATCGGTGGTGGATGAGATCTCCGAGTCGGTAGGGCGGTGATCGGCTTCGTACCAGCGGAGTAGGACGCTGAAGTCGGGGAGGACCTTTCCGAGGAGGTGGACGATGCGTTGGGAGGTGGTGAAGCCGGCGGCGTAGGAGACGGGCATGGCGCCGAGCGGTGCGGCCAGGAGGTGGAGTAGGGCCCGGGCGAGGCATTCGCGGTGTTTGGCGAGGGTTTGCGGGAGAGTGAAGTGCTTCTCGGGGGGGATGGTGAAGGCGCTGCGGGTGATGCGGACGTCCTCGACGAAGGACTGGGCGAAGTCGCAGACGAGGTTCTGCATGTGGACCAGCTTGTCATACTGTGAACAGAAGGAGGGAACGGTGAAAAATGTCGGCAGAAAATAACTAGAAAAAACAATTAATGTAGATCAACAAATTAAATAGAAAAATTAAAAGGATCAAATAATTAAAACAGTAATAAACAAAAGATGATTAGATAAGCAGTTCGTAAAGTTAATAAAAAGTTTCCAAATAAAATAATAATAAATGATAAATAAATCAATTGAAGCGAACATAACTAACAAAATTATCTACAAACACTCAAATCAGCCAATTAATCAACGGGAACACTCAAATCAATCAATCAATCAACGCAAACACTCAAATCAGCCAATCAATCAACGGGAACACGTGAATCAATCAATCTATCAACGGGAGTAGTAGCACAACCCCGCACCATCACACACACTGCGCATCCGCTCACCCTTAAAACGGATTCCCCATTCAACAGCTCCTCTGACAGCTCCGAATTCGCGGCATAAAAGTCCAACTGTGACAGCACCGAAGAAAGCCAGTACAGCCGAAACCGTTGCAGCCGCATCAACGTTCCCTGCATATTGGGGAGGAAGAACTCCAGCTCCGCGTCGTGCACCACATCACGGTGGAAGAAGGCGATGAAGCAGATCATCAACTCCGCCGCCGAGCCGTGCTCCACAATTAAGAACATGAGCATCTCCAGGGAGGACTTGAAGTCGGTCGAGAGATCTCCCTGACAAATGGCCGTCCCCACAGCCTCAATCATCTCCTCCGCGTAGTTGAGGATGCAAATCCGCTCGGACACCGCATTCTCCAGCAGCGTGTCCAGTTGAGAGGCTGACTTTTCGGCTACCGCGGCGATCACCTGCTTGTGCCAGGTAGAAGAGCTCACGCCGTCCGCCGGTAACGGCGGAAGATCCGCAAAATCTCCCTCCACTTCGAAGTCTCCGTCGGAAACATCCTCCCAGTCGGAGTCGTGGCGGATAGGCTCATCCCACGGGGCTTCCTCCACGGAATCGATTTCCGACATGCTTCGAGGTGTGCAGACAGAGAAGGAGGATGCAATATGCGGTTATTCGGAAGGCACTCTGGAGACGGGGAAGAAATCTGCTGAGCTCTGACGGACAGATTCAGCGAGAATTTTTCTGCTCGAGCCGTGCGAACTCAGCTCAATCGTCGCGTAGTCACACTAGAATAGTGTGTGACAAAGCTTCGGGGTGTGCGGATGACGGTTCAGAGGGAAAACGGTAGCGACCCAGGACGCACTGTGGAGACGCGGAAGAAAAGAGCTGAGCTTCGCAGAACAGATTCGAGGACGGTTTTCCGGTTCGAGCTCTGCCCGTTCGGCTAAAACAACGCGCAATCACTCGAGAATTCTTTGTAGAAAATCTTCGGAGTGTGCGGAGGGAGCGATGGAGGGAACACGACGGCGACCCAAGAGGCACTGTGGAGAAAGGGAAGATTTATTAGCACTCACTTACATGATGACAAGACGAATTTCGGCGTTCCGCGCATCCAGACATTGGCTAGGCGTGCGGCACGCATTTTCAAATCGATCGACGAAGCTGATGGGAGGAAATGTCAAGAGTAAGAAAAAGAGCAAAACAAAAGCAAAATTTTAATCAAACGCGATGGTTTTTCTGTCACTGTCAGTTCAGCATGCTTAATAAAAACTTTCCCGAGCTGCTGGAACCTACCTTCAAAAAATCCCGAGAGCGAATTTCAGTAAATCGATTCCGATGAAATTTGATATGAAGCATGGAGGTAACAAAGGCTATAACGAAGAACGATAATTGACGGGGAGAGATTCAAGAAGCGCAGTGACGAGATTGGATTTCCTTCATGCTATGAAGCGACTGATTGATTGATGTTGAATTGACGTTGAATGTCCCCAATATTGTTCTCAAAGACACGAATGATTGATTGAATGATTGAATGAGGCCGCACGGCTAGCTGAACACTTGCACTCTAGTGGTCATTGAAGTCAATTACCGTACAATCAATCAAAGACTTGAAAAAGTACCACGTGACGACCGGCCAATGGCTATTGTCTGATCATAAGATACGGTGATACGAATCATTTTAATGGTAATGTGCGTTTGCTACTTGCGTAACATGATTTAACTGCAATCAACAAGGCATTCAATGCAAAAGCAAAAAATCAAAAAAGCATTCATTCCTGTTGTCTTATTTACGTCATTTTGTTGCAGTGTCTGTTTGTCTGGCTTCTGATTAGGGTTGATGTGATCCGTTTACTGTCTTTTATTAGTAACCTCCCCTGATGGCTCAAATTGTACTACCTCTCTGACAAAGATTTTCCTGGTTAAAAAAAGATAAAAAGTTTGACTCCGCCGTGAGTCGAACACGGAATCTCCTGATTCGTAGTCAGGCGCCTTAACCATTGGGCCACGGAGCCTTGTTAATAAAACACAACGGAAGTTTTATCATTGTGCCTTTTTTATATACCCTAAAGTGAAGTCCGTTTAAAGCTTTTAGATCGAACGAATAATTACATAACTTTGAAAGACACTTGCCAGTAACTTCCCTATACTGATCTGCGGGTCGATTGCGCTGCGATCTGGTCAAAGATTAACAGGCACACAAGGCGAAAAAATTCAATCATGTGCCACCTGATAAAGCCCTGTAAAGTCGTTCACATTACTCAAACACTCATTGAATGGACCAGTCAGCTCGCGCTTCTAACAAAAAGACAGACAAAAGACCAATTTAAAGTAATTAGTTATTAATAAACCCGCTCGTGAATTAAAGGTACTTTTTTCTGCTTGGGAATTATAATAAAGATTTCAGATCTACAGCATGGAAAAACGACTGCTCATCCTCGCTGTGTTAGTAATCTTGGAATTGCTCATTTTGCCTTCGCCCGCTTGTCCGTCTGGTAAGGGACCCTTACTTATTACTTGAAAATAATAAATAAGATGCGCCGCTTTCGTCCAAAGCGAATGTTTATTCATCTGGTAATAGTGCTACATAAGTTAAAATTAAATCAAAACTGAAACTAAATTGAAATTGAAATTAAAATTAAATAAATTAAAATTAAATCTAAATTGAAACTAAATTTAAATTAAACTAAAACTAAAGTGAACTTGTGAAACTAGTGAAAGTTATTCAAAATGTTGAGATACAGTAAAACCCCTTTTCATGAAAACCTCAGTTGGAATAAGATCAATGGAAAAATAGCTGCTGCGTGCGTGCGCGTCATTTCCTTAAAAAAAATGAATCTTTTTTGTGAATTCCTCCCATATCGACTGCACTTGCCCTCGCTTTCAATTACCGAACGAAATATGTTGCGCTTTTTTGTCATTGTAGAGAGCGTTCGCTCAGCTTTGGAAAATGCAAACCACAACGGGCTAAACCGCGTGCCACTGGAATTTCGACAGGGGCATTTCCAACGAGTTGTGAGGGCGGCGACCCAGCCACCTACTACCCGTAGGCTCCCGTCTCATCTCACAGACGGCAATTAGAAAGCTCAAATAAACCAGAAGTCATGTCTGACTCAGTTCAAACATCAACGTCTTTTCACTACACACATTTCAGCGCGCCTGTTGTCAAGCACCTTTGAATATTGATGATTTTACGAAATTTCCAGAAATCCAGTTGGTATTTATTTGTTTATTTGCTTATCAAGTGAATTGGCTCGATATAACATTTCAGTTAAATTACACTGTTTCGATCTTGTTTCTGATCGCCTAGGTAAGCAGACAGGCAGACAGACTGAAAGACAGACAGACAGACAGACAGACAGACAGACAGACACATACATACAGACAGACAGACAAACAGACAGACAGACAGAAATACAGACATACAGACAGCTAAACGATGAAGCAAGATTGTCTGATCGATGCGGTGCTGTTTTACGAAGACGACAAGCGCCAACGCTGCACGGTGATGGTTCGCTCACGGGAGGAGTTGATGGACCTGAATCTGATGCTGGAGCACTTTGGGGATGTTTATGATCGCGATAGTGCTTTGCAAGCGCTTAATAAATTAATTGAACTTATGGGAACTAAAGCTGGACCTCCGTTTGATCAGGCTTGAGACATCAACGCCCGTGAAATTCTCAACCGCGTAACTTGTTAAGTATTAAATTGTAAAAGACAGAATTTAAATTTTTACTGATTTGAAATGTGAAAGGGTAAATATTTAATCGGTAATTTCTATTACGAACGAGGAAGAGTAAAAACGGAACTAACTAGGGATAAATTTAAAGCGGGAACTCAGAATCGCTTCACA
>LRSR01009407.1:0-17561 GCA_001579985.1 Hypsibius dujardini | reverse complement strand
AACACCAAAACGCCCTATTTTATCTTCATCCCATGCTTATGGCTACACCATTTATTTCACCAATGTTCAAGTCTCGGAGTTTTTACACTAAAAGATTAATGAACAGATGTGCTTACCAAACTTACCGAAATTATTATTTTGACTCAAAGGGACCTTCGTCAGCACTTTTAAAAGCAACAGGCGAAAAAGGGGGACGCGAAAGGCGTGGGGGGATTTGCAGCCTAAACCCTCGACGTCCTGTCTGGAATTTTCTTGAATGTAGGCAAGAGGCCATCCGGGGGAAGGCTGAGCGCCCTTTCTCAACCCCTAATCAAGTTTCACATATGCCTCTACCTGAGAGTGTTGATTGGTTGATTGATGAGATGGCAGAAAAGATGGACGGCAAAAATACTGTACATTTTGTACATACTTTGTACTCCTATATCCCAGGTCATCTAGGAGTTACGACCGTGCCAGCTGAGATTTACTTTATATTTTGCTACTGTATTTCGCGTTAGACAGGGACAGTCGTAATGGAGTGGAACGTGTGCGCGGCTTGTGTGCACCGTGGACGATTAAACGTTCCACAGCTCGTACGCTGTCCCTGTCTAACGCGAAAATACAGTACTGCGTGTTGTTATGTTGTTGCTGCTGCGCTTTTACCACAGACACTTGGAGTAGAGAGTAGATTTAACAAGACAAATTCTCCCCGACGAAGAAGATACTGTATTATCCCTTCCGGTACAATTCTTACTACCATACTAATAATATGTACATAGAACACCATGGACTTGTGTGTGAGCTATCAAATGAATCAAATCAAACCAAATCAAACGTATAATAATAACAACAAAAAAGAGTGGCCATGCAATAATGCGTCTTCCCGCTTAATCGTTGCAACCCAGTAACCAGTATGTGGTCATGCTGCCTTTTCCCTGAGAAAGATCGAAAAAAGCGGTGAAAATGCGCCCTCCTGTTTGCCGATATACTTTTTCGTTTTTCGCGCATTGAGACCGACAGAATGGACGATTGCGTACCTTGATTTCCACGTTACCGCGCAGTTGAACGATGAACTCAGGGAAGGCGTCGAGCAACGTCTTCGTCGTGGAACTCATGTGAATTTTCATTGCTGCATAAAAACACGAAACAAGAAGAAGAAAGAATTAAACTCCTTATGATCCTCACAGATATTGCTGTCTTGTTGTGAGGCGACACACACAATGAGCAAGTCCAACTCACGTTCACTGTTGGATTCCATTCTGCTGGCAGTGTTGACGGTGTCGCCAAAACTTCAAAACACCGACCCAGATGAAAAAATTATATGCACACATCCTTGAGAACATAGGGCATAATTTTGGAACACTCACATGCAGTATCGTGGCATCTTCAGCCCGACCACTCCAGCTGCGCAGGTTCCTATAACCACACGGGATGAGTATACACGCTGAAGGTTAAGAATTGTGTATATTTAAATATTTATTAAATATTATAATAACTTAATAATTATTTAAAATTATGTTATATTATATTATTAATAACTATACATTCATAATACAAATTTAGTAAGTAAAATAATATTTATTCATTAATGCATATATATATATATATATATATTGTATTAGGTACAGGGGGTTCGGGAATACTTTTGGCAATTACTCTGCTTTGAGGTTAGCTGCCGAGTCGCGTGCAAGTTATCTTGCATTACTTGTTAGCGTTGGATAACTCATTCAACTTGCTACTGGACTCTAGAAAAACGTTTAGTTTCCCTCAGCCTAGCAAAATTTATCGAGGTTACCACCCTTGGCTACAATGATAAACTGTTCCATTGAGAACATTTTCAATCTCTCATAAACACGATTAATGTGACAGTGTCATTTGACAGGTCCTTTGGTTGCGACACTTGAAAAAAAAATTAATTTTTTTAGTCTAGATTTTCACCAAGGTTGTAAATCACTAAGGGTACAATGTAAGACATCGCACACCTCGTAGTGTACCACGAGACAATACATTTCGATAGGTTTTGGAAAGCCCATGAGCTACACATTAAAACTGCTGTTTCAGACATTTTTGCAACGTTTTCGATCAAGAGCACGCGCAATCAGGTCTCTAATGCGGTTAGAAGAAAGGTTGAAAATGCCATCGGCTAGACCAGATCGAATTTTCCGCATGCTCACATGTCAGGGAACATAGAGCTCGCATATTAGATCCCCCAATGATCCAAGCAAACTTTGGACTACCCATAGCGGCTGTATATTTTCTAATTATTAGCTTTGATCTGTTTTCGCAATTAATGTATTAATAATTCGCGTGGCAGCGATTACGAGAGGAACCGTCAAAAGTATTCCCGAACCCGGTATTTATATATTACCAGTGTGCATTCCAATTCGAAGCTCAAGATGGTCTTCGGTGCGATGCCGAATACGGAAACGGCGAATGGCAGTCAGAGTTTTGATGGATAGCTTGGCCAGTTCCATGGCATGTCGCTTGCCGTTGCGTGTAGGTAGACCGCTGACCACCTAAAAACACAGAAGCCTGAATATATGCATAAATTTGCTTTATGAAGCCCTTGTTGAAATGGGATCCTTTTATGTAGATAAATACGCTGTCCACATATGTAGATATTTTTACTGAAAAAGAACATATATACTGACCAGGTAAGAATCTCCGATAGTTTCCACTTTGTACGCATCAAACCCCTCAATAATTCCATCCAGGAGAGCTGCACAAACCACGACGCAGACAAAGCAAAAATGTAATAAAATATTCTATTTATTTTAATGCACTCTGTACTCACTATAAAGGTCATTCAGCAGATCCACCAGTTCTAAGGGAGCACTCATTGCGGAAAGCTGAGTGAAGTTCACAATATCGCTGAAAAAGGCACATAAATATAAAGAAATATTTATGTGTTCAAGTAAATATTTATGTATCTAAAAATATTCATGTGTTCGTGTGTTTAAATATTTACGTATAAATACTTTCCTGCCACTATAACAGTTTGATGCCATTTTATAAAAAAACGACTCGATTCTCTACCTGAAATACACTGTGACGCTCTCGAAGGTTTCAGGCTCGATATACTCCCCTTTTTTCAGTTTCTCTGCAACAACTCTGGAGGACGAAATCCCAGTGAAATTTGAGGTCATACCAGTCAGAAACCATAGCATCGTACTCTACCTTGGGAGCATCTGATTAAGCAGCTCTTCAGACTTCCGCTTCTCCTCCATGAATGCGGCAGTCCGCTCGTCTACTAGCGCCTCCAAATCGGTGGCATACTTTTCCATCCGGTTGATGAGGTTGTCCATCAATCCACCCGACACCGCCTTAATCAGCGGACGTAGTCGCTGCTTGATCAGTTTAAACGAAGGTCGTTCTAGTGGGTATTCGCTCCAGCATTCCTCCATGACATGGTACAGCTCGGGATTGCAGTCGTTCGGATCGACTCGAGGTCTGAACGGAGGGTTCATCCCTTTCCGGACTTCTTGAATTATAACTGAAACGCCAAGCAGAGAAACATTTCAAGTCGTGTCTGTCTGTCTGTATGTTTGTTTGTTTGTCTGTCTGCCTGCCTGCCTGCCTGGCTATTTCACTTTCTGTTTGCACCTTGCACTCCGACATCAGAGCCATCGTATGGTGATTGACGGAGAATGATCTCCTGAAGAACGATAGCAAAACTGTAGACATCCCCGTGGGGCGTTCCGTTTTTCGGGGCTGTATCGCGGAGATGTTCGGGAGCCAGCCACAGCAGCGGATGCAGATCCGATTCCCGCGTGTCTGCGCTCCAGAATACCATGCTCTTGTTCCGGAGACTTGTCAGGCCAGTATCGCCAATCTTCACCACCAAACGACTGTCAATCAAGCAGTTGGAGCTGTTCAACCGTCCATGAGAGCCAAATGGTGATGCATGCAAGTAGCACATCCCCTGGAAAATATATTTATACGATTCATGTGTTTGCACGAGGTTTGACCACAGGGCACACCTCGATAATGTCGCTTATTATGGAGTATCGGAATGACCAGTCTAAATTGAAAGAGTCCTTGTCCAATACGTCTGCCAAGCTGCCTTTTTGGCAGTAGTCGCTAGAACAAGCAGCAATGTCAAAGAATAACACGTTTTTGGATATGAACTCTGACTTACGCGATGATACTTTCAAAGCCAGGGTCGACGCACAGCCCAACAAAACGATTAATGTTGTCGTGGATGAGGTTTCGTAACTAAAACGTTAATTAAAGCGGGTGTCAGAAGTGAGAATATGCTAACAGGCAGACAGGCGGACAGACAGATAGACAGGAACAGGCAGACACATAAACAGGGAGACAGATAGCCAGGTATACATGCAGACAAACAGACAGAGAGACAGACAGAGAGACAGACAGAGAGATAGAGAAACAGACAGGCAGACATATAGGGAAGCAGGCAGACAGATGGTTAAGTAGATGAATTTACATCTCGCATCTCCAGGCGTAGAGCGCGGTTAACATAGACCACTGCACCAATCCGTTTAATTGCTACTTGTGAGTCCTTGTAGGTCCCCGTTAAAATGAAAATTTGTTCCCGACTGCCTGAGCCACTGCTGCCGCTTGCTCGACCTTGCGAGCCAGTGTTGCTCGGAATAGTCAAGACAACTGACACGGACACTCTGTCCAGCAGATGAACTTTTTCTGTGCTCTAACAAAATGACGTAAAAAAAAGTTAATGATAGCGCATCTCTGCGAGTCGCACGAGAGAATGACAAAACGAACACAAGGATGAAGAAAGGCACTCCGCGACTATACCCTTTGCACACTTCCATCGTGGTAGCTTGACGAGTTTCTGATGCCTAAAATGAAGCAGTGATGTTTGAGAACACAAAACTGGAGTTGTACGGTACAAAGGGACGAGCTATGGTTAGCCCTTAACACACCAAGAATATCACTCCAGCGGATACGCCACCAATTGTCGTTCAAGTCAGACTTTGAGCGGAATTTTCTGAAAGTGAAAAATATACAGCCAAGCCAGACAAACAGACAGGCCGATAAACCGACAGACTGACAAACAGACAAACAGACAGACAGACAGACAGACAGACAGACAGACAGACAGACAGACAGGACAGACATACAGACATACAGACAGTCAAACAGATAGACAAACAGACAGACAGACAAACAGACAGACAGACAGACAGAGAGACAGACGGATAGGCAGCAGAAAGACATGAGTAGTGGTAATACGAGAGTTCTGGCACAATTTCTGGCACAATTTTATTTCCAGTAAAAATAATATTTTTTATTTAATTCTTACTATTTTAAAAATTAGCTATTTTAGGGTCAAAACATATCTAAATTAGTATAAACTAGCCTATTTTCATTAACCATTTTTTTCAAAATTGCTCAAAACCCCTTTTTCGCGTTTTCGCGATTTCGTCTGTGAGCTCACAGACGAAACACCTCATTTTGGTCAAATATTGGAAAAAGTAAACAGACAAAAAAAGGTGTGGTCTGAACTGGTGGCGTGCTGTGTGTTGGAGAGTGTGTGTGTGTGTGCGCGCGCAGTGTGTGTATGCTGTATTACACAGCCTCCGTATGCCGGAGATAACCATCTTACTATCGGTCAGAGAATGTACGAAAATATCTTCAACACTCCATCAGCGCAACCCTCTTCTACTGTGTGTCGTATAGACAGCACCCTCATGTATTGTGTACCGCCTTGAATTGTCTATCTGCGCACGGCTGTGTGCCAGCCCCCTCATGTTAGAGATAATTATCTAACTGCCAGCCTGTCGGTGTACGAAATATCTTCAACATTCCATCGGCGCGCGAGTGTTCTCCCTTCTACTATATCTCATATAGGCAACAACCGTGTGTGTGTGTGAAGGAAGCGGTGTGTCTTGAACCGGTTTAGGTACAGTGCAGACTCTCTCTCTCTCTCTCTCTCTCTCTCTCTCTACTCTTCCTTTACTGTATACCATCAGGTAGAAGTAATGAGTATTGTGAGAGCTATTGTTGGTCACTTGTCTCGAAGTTTCCAACTTGCGCTCGCGAGGCAGTCGATTTCACCATTATAGCGAAACAGTCATTGTGGTTCCTTCATCGTTTCGCTGCAATAACCATTACTGCTTGATTATCCCCTCAACGATCCTAGTTTTGGAGTGTTTTTTTCTTCTTACGGATTTTAAAAAATTCGACAAAATGTCAAGAGCATCGATTACAAGAGAGGGCACCCCAGCAAAATTCATCATGACAATAGAACAGGTAAATTAAAAGTTTTGATTAGTTTATAAAAATGTGCTCGGTTGTGTTATTCTGTGTGTAAACAGAATAAGTAATTTTATTGTATTTTTTCAGGAGAACGAGACGATTTTGCTTATTCAACTTGTTCTTCGAGGGCCTCTGAGAGGCAGTGGAACAAAACTAAAAATTGAGGAGGCAGTTGTGAATATGTTTCCATCCTTCCCCACCGATGATTTAAAGATTAGGATTGATAAAACTCTGAAAAACAGCGAGTGGAAAAACAACGAGGAAAACAACGAGGGGAAAAAATTCCGACGAGTAGCCGGCAACCCGAATACGTGGGAAGAATGGAATTCCCAGCCAGCGCCCAACCCAGGTAATTTGAGAGTTTAATATACTTAACACCCCCCAAGAACAAGCTCTATTTTAACTCCCACCCACCAATTCGCTAGACCACGGAGCTCCTGCGGACGATCAAGAAGCTCAAGCAGATAATCAAGGAGCTCCCGCGGACATTCAAGGAGCTCCCGCGGACATTCAAGGACTTCATGCAGTCATTCAAAGACTGTGTCAGGAGACCCGACAACTGCGCGAGGAGATTGCGAGGGGAGGGATGGGGAACCTTGTGATTAGGAACTAGCCCTGCTGAACCAGGGTAGTTGTGTCAAACGTGGCTAATTTTCTTTGTTACGCATTTCGATCTGTGGTTGGGGTATTACGTAAAATAAAGAGAAATTCCAACATGTGCGTGTGTTTGCGTGTGTGTGGCTGTGGCCGTGTGTGTGTGTGGCTGTGGCCGTGTGTGTGTGTGGCTGTGGCCGTGTGTGTGTGTGGCTCTGTGTGTGTACGGGCTATACCTCGCTGTTCATCTGGTGGAGTGGCTACTGTTACCACTCCACTCACGAAAACGAACGTGGCTGACACTGCAGTACTAGCCACTTCAAACCAACCATGTGAATTATGCAGCGAGTTAAAAAAGAAGTCGTCACTTCCAGTCAACCTGCACAAATTGTCATCTTCACGTTGCACATGTAGTGCTACCAAACTTTTAAAAATCTATAACAGTGCTACGAGACTTTTGGGTTTTATTCAACTGGAGAAGCAGCGAGGGTTCTTTAAGGCAATGGAACCACCACTCGGTATGTTCAACCTTATTCTACATACCGAGTGAAATACTCACAAACACTTTTTGTAGAGGAAATGGATGTGGTCAATCCGGAGTTCCTACTTCAGCTTAATAACTCGGTTCAAGCCACTCTGAAAGAGTCAGTCACTCAATCATTCATTTTTAATGAAAATTATGTTAACTCATATCTCGTTATAGTCAAGTGGCTCAACTTGTCACCATGGTTGCCTCTTTGACAATTAATCAAGCAATCCATCAAGAGGAGGTTGTCAAGTTGACTCCTCTGCAGTCTCCTCTTATTCCAAAAAAGAAGAAGCGAATAACTCCTACTCAGCGTAAAAATGGTGGCTGGTTGAAGCGCGTACTGGAAATGCTGGCGGCTAAGAAGGATTCGGAAAAGATTCAACTATTTGATGTAATTAAAAAAACAATTAATAAGCGCAAAAATACTTTAAGTGATCAAGCTTTAATGGAGCTAAAAAATAATAACCGCTATTATTCCAATTATCCTCACAAATTATATGTATTGTTAAAACAGAATGGCTGTATTTTTAGCAAAATTGATACTACCATTTCTAATAAGAACTTGCGTTCGGAACATTTATATGTCACTTTTTTACAAGCGGGTGCTGGAGTGAAACTGAATAAATGACCACTGCTGAATCGTTCGCTCTTTCCCTCACTTCCTCACCTACTTCCGCTCGCTTACATTCACTAACATTTGCTCGATAACTTAATTAGCATGAGGGGGCCATACAGGGAAAAGCCCGCGAGAGGGCGCTGCATGCACCCTCTTCTACCTAAACCTTCAAACTAAAAAACTGCCAATATTTATCGGGTATACACTTCTGAATCTCTTCGTTGTGTGTTTTAGTCCGTCTGCTCGTACTCAGTTTCTTGATTAACTCGGTCTCACACTCTGGCATAAACTTTTCCAGTATTGTTCGTCTTAAGTGATTCTTCTCCTCTATATCATATTTATTCTTAAACTCGTTAAAAGGTATCATGTCTATATTTTTCTCCTTTGTATTGCTGTTCAAGTAATGTATGTTGTTCTCTTTGTCAACCAGATAGTTTTTACTCACGTTTAACATGACCCATGGAAAAATTGTACTCGTAGTACTCATATAAGTCAGATACAACTTTTTAACCTCGTTTATCCCACACTTAGCTTCCACATTTTCTAGTATTTTGGGATTGCAGTCTTTCATGAAGTAGTAGTACTGACTATTCGTTTTCACAGTAACAGGAAGTTCGTTGAAGTTTTGTGTACAGAATATTAGGCTGATACCGTAGTGACGGTTTTTAGTAAATAACTGTTTAATGAACTTATTACTAGTACTCTCGGTATGGAAATCATCAACTACGACTAGGGTTTGCTTTTTTTTATCAAACGCCATTACACCTTCAACTTTAATAAAGAAATCCTCTAAAGTCTTAGGAAGAGCGCTCAGATTTATTGTAGGCAAATCATCCATTTCTTCTCGCTCTACTAATTTATTGAAAAACACTTCGTATTCAGAGTCGTTGTCTGGGCTAATAATGACTATTTGATCCCAGATATTATTTTCAACCCCTATTTTAATCAAATTCATTACTAGTCTTGTCTTTCCAGTTCCTGTTTTACCACAGGCTATTGTGCTGCTAGGATGAGTTATAAAATTATATTTACCTTTCAAGTTTCTAAATTGCTGTTTTTCACTGAAATTTTCCAAGCTTTCATAAGTAACAAAACTAGTCATTCTAAAGAATTCTCAAGAATTCGCTTGCATGCGCGTGCATATATATATATCTTAAATAATTGTTTATTTTTTTATCTTTTATATCTCAACTATGTTTCTCAAATTATTTATTTTCTTTGCGGTTGTAACCTTATCATATGGTTACAGGTATTATCAAGAGCGTTCTCCTGTTATTCACTACCACAGCAAATGTTTATTTGAACAATGCAAGTGTTCCAGACACTATCACTATATCAACTGTGAAGATTTAAATGGTACACAGTTTGATCTAACTAAACAAGACACATCGTTTCACTATCTTCATGGGTATGGGTATACTACGATAGATTTCAGATCTTCAGGTCAATTGTGTCTGCCTCCGTTTTGGAAGCTGCAGATGATTTTACCTGATCTAATTACTATACTAGTTGATGATAACGAACTATGTTGTCCACAAATGGTACATTATACATATCTAAATGTCATCTCTCCAGCCAAAACTTGTTCAGGCACAGTGGATACGCCTTAGTAAAAAAAATTAAGTATATTTTTTTGTCTCATTTCATTTCGTTGATCAGAAATTTCGTCTGTTTCCTGATGCGTTGCCCTCTTCTCAAAGTAACTTTTTTAAATTTTTTTATGGGTGTTTCTTTAAAGCTGGTGTCAACTAATGTCTTCAGATCATCCAATGGGATTTCCAATATATTGGTTGTCTTTTCTACTTTAACAGGCTCACTCACCACAGTTTTTTCAGTTTTCTCAGTGGGTAAAAGGAAGGAACTCATTACTTGTAAATTACTTCTTTCAATTTCAGGAAAACTACCAGCTTTATCTGCTTCAAACATTTTTGCATAGTTTTCTATGCTTAAACCAGAGTTGATGAAGCTAATACAGTGCCAACCACATGTGGTGTCAACCCTATCTTCGTTTTGAATAGCAAAAGGCATAAATTGAACATTTTTGTAGCGTTTTAATTTTTTAATAAAACTATCACCGAGCAACACTTGTGGTAAATCCCAAGAGTCAAATAGTTCCAAATACTTACTCTTCTTTAAACAAAACCAGTGACTACCACTCATCTCGCTTGGATCTACATTGATTATCATAAAGTCGCCTTTTTTCTTAAGAAATTTTGGATGAGCTTTATCGTTAGCATAACATCCTTTATAAAACTGATCAAGTTTGAAATAATCGTCGAATTCTCGGTTACTTAATGGATAAAACTGTTCATAACCTATGACATCGTAATTTTTATACTTTTTTCTAACTTCGTTTAGTTTATCTATAATTTTTTCATGTAGCTCTGACTTTTTTTTAAACTTAGGGCAGAACCTCCCTGGTTAGCAAAGTATTTACCAGCCATTTCATTAGCCATGTTTACACCTTTAATTGCATGTGGAGCGTAAGTCTGTACTGCGCTGAATAGTCTTGGTAAGAATGCAGCAATTTTGTTCTTCAAGTTGTTGAAAAATCCACTAATCTTACCACCCCCAAACTGTATATATCGAGCATTTTTGAAGTCTGCTACAGTGGGCATGTGTACTTCTGTTAGTCTGCTCTGATAATTACTTATGTTTTCCATTTTATTTCTCTCATAATCTATCTCTAAAATTTCATCAAACAATAGTACTGTGTGCAAATCGTAATTCGATGCTATAGTGCTAAACATTATGTTTAGTTGCAGTTGGGCATTATTTTTTCCCATACTACTACCCTCAAACGAATCATACTCTGGATCATTAGAGAGTGGAACACCATATATGGTATTTCGCTTATTGTAACAAGACCCTGTGATACCATCTTTGTATTTTATACTAAATGTGTCGGTGTGATGCAGACCTAATGCCTCTTTCAACATTTGATATGCTCTGGAATAATTGCTTGATAAACCATTCATTTTTAGGTTTAAATCGTTATTTGTTGGAACTATTGTTCCATTATAGTCCACCCAGTATTTGTATACGTCAGCTGTCACAAAGTAATGTGAATCTAAAGAGTAACTACTCTTAGCTCCAGTTTCTGTCAAAAAGAAAAGTAAGGCTTTTGGATTTACCTGAGAATTAATTCCAAGTTTTATATTAAAATTAATCATGTTACCAGAATTTTGAGCTAGATGAGTAGTCTGATATGAAAGTCTTTCATATCTTATCTGCCTCGGAGTGGAGTTTAAATATTGCTGATACGCTAACAAAGCATGCGAGTATAATTTTTTTCGCCTAACTAAACAAACTAAATTAGAGACAGAACTGCTGAACGCCACAACCTTTCCAAATAGTGGATTCTCCAGTGTGCCTATTTTTGCTGAGTTTGTGTCTGCTATAAAACTGGTATATGTATTTTGTGGTTGCATCGTTATTCGAATTCCGAAATTAGGTGGTAACACATCGTTGACGTTAAAGAAAGGATGATTAACCCTAAAGGCAATCCTCTTGCTGTTTTGTCCCACGTTGGCTGCTAGTAACATCTGTTTTCGTTCTATGCTGCTATTGGTCGATTTTACGCTAGCTGAGTCTCCCCAGAGATATTCACAACCATTTATACTAGCACTATTTTTTGCAGCAGCGTCTTTTAAAGCTTGACTTTCGTTGTAGTACCCATACAGACTACCTTGCGTTTGAATTTCGTCTAATGTATACGTTAAAGAGTTCATCATTTGGTTCTGTTGACTAAAGTTTAAAACATACTCGATTATTCTCGCGCCATGATTTGCAACTGTGGAATCTACCGACAGAGAACTTATCCAGCTACTATGAAAACTATCTACAAAGTTTACTGGATATGTTTCTAAAATAGGAGTAACCTGTCCGCTGACAAGCATAGTAACTGATAGGTCATATTCGAAAGATATTTGTGACAAATCTATGCAAGAGCCAGAGTCTCCATCGATCTCGAATATAATTTCAGATGTATTAGTGTTGTTCTGCTCCATTAGTATGGTTGAACAGTTCTTCGGAGATACCGTCTGATATATAAGGTTTTCAACCACATTGTTGATGGGTTGAACCTGAGTCACAAACTGAGAAGGAATGTCAGTAGTGTGAATATTCGCGATCGACAACATTTTGGACAATTAGGGTTTGCTTATACTTGATAATAAATAAAAAAATGAATTGTATTTTGTTTTATAAAAAAGGTAATCTGTTAAGCTACGTCTAATCTACCTTAGCAGATTACTTTTTTTGTTTTGTTTTGTAATGACCATAAGCGTATGTTCTAATCCCATCACCTCTCAAATAACGTTTGTCGTCGTAGTTTGCTAGTCCTATTTTATTATTTACCTGTGAATATATCTCATGTTGCCTGCTTCTAAACGTGTTGAAACTCACAACAGTCTGTTCGTTTTTGTACAAACAATTAATGAAATTATCTAGCGTTAAAGTACCTTTTGGAACTCCTTTAGTAGCTTGCTTTGGTTTTGCAATCTGTTTGTTTACAGTGTCATATACTTCACAATGATACATTTTAGGTCTTATGGAAATTACTTCAGATAACAATCTGAGATTTTTACCATCTTGAACTTCATCTTTAAATTTACCTATTACACCTTTATTGTTCTTATTATGAAGAAAATGAGTTTCAGGAAAGACTGATAAATCAAAATGAGATGCAAACTGCTCGTCATCTCTCAAGTCTTCATATATATCCTCCGTGTTAATTAAATATATCAAACTATCTGTGTCACCATTGGCAAACTGGCAATTTTCGGTTCCATATTTTGCTATCATAACGTCATAATGAAATTTGTACATATGGAGTTTGCTATTATCCAGAATAGTAACCCCTATAGCCACCGGCTTACACAATTTAACTTCTTTCTTACCCATTTTACAAATCACTAAGTTTTCATGTATCGCAAGCGAATCGTTGAAAAACGGGTCTGGCACAATCTTATTTGTATATTGCTTTCTTTTGGTGCAGACTTTCACGTCTTGGTATAATCTCACGTTTTCCATTGTTTTTCCAAATACTGAGTTATTCATTAACTTGAAGAAATCTTTCTCAAAAGCCGTCACCCCTGGTTTAGTTCGTTGAGATATGTTGAATTTGATATAAGGCGCCATAAAAGCTTCTTGTTTGAACCGAATGACATCATGTATTTTTGTTACTATAGCCCCTTTACTGATGTAATATTGTAAGTTTTTGATATGGACGGGATAATTAAGCTTTGGTTCAAGACTTGAGATGAGTTTTTCGCTAGCAGTATAATGTATACCTGATTTAAGCTTCTTTGCTTTTTTACTTAGCATGTCTTCGGTGATAATTTTTTTCTCTGGTGCCATTGGCATATCGTTAAATAAATCGTGTAATTCGTCTGGAAAATGGATATCTACCACAAACAAATAACCATATTCACTTTCAACATCTAAGCCCATTATGTCATTTATATTAAACCCATTTAGATGTTCAAACCCACCAATTGGAAGTTTCTGACACATTACATAACTATAAAGAGCAATTGCATCTAAATACATTCCGTATAAAGTTTTTAACGTCTCATCATAATCTGGCAAATACTTATTGTTTGCCTTGATGTGTCTCCTAACAACATTAACATTTCCTCCTCTAACTGCTCTTTCCCATAACATGTAGTCATTCTCATCTGTTAACAATTCAAGTTCTACTTTCGTCATCTTAAGCATAGCATCAAAGGCTAAAGATGGGGCAGTTATATAGTGTATCGGGTCTAATTCATAGTACTGTAGACAAATATCTCTGAATCTTTCAAAAACATCTGCTAAAATGGTTACGTCCGAATAAAGATACAGATCATGATAGTCACCCATATTCTTACATTTCATTGTATCCCACACTTCTTCAAAGTATTTATATTCTTCATCTGTACATGGTTTTTGCTTCAGATGATCGTAGAAGTCTGCCTGGGATGGTTTCTCTCTCAGTTCAAATTTTTCAAAACCATCTATGAAACTGTATGGATAAATACCTTTCTTTTGGAATAGCTTAGAATTAGTACCAAAGTGTTTATCTGTTTGTTTGAAATCATTTTCACCCAAGTTATTAGCTAAGTTAGATAGAGAAGACAACAGAAATTGACAAGAGTCTAGGAAGTCTATACCCATAGTTTTACCATCTTCGAGCTTAATAATACCACTTACTTTACTGTATTTCTCCATAGTCTTTGCAATTACTTTGACGTTCTCAAGTTTATTGATTTGCTTAACAAAGAAGTGGGTATCGTAATTTTTAGAATTGTGAAATACAACTTTTATTCGGTAGAGGTTATTTCTTATTTTTAAATTACACTGCGAATGAGCAGGTCCACGATATTCACCAGTAAAATGATCGTGATCTTTAACTTTAATTAAAGCTTCATCGTACTCATTGAAAGTTTCTTTACAGACATAACAGTGTGTAGCTTTATTATGCTCTTTTATTTGATCGTCACTCATTATGATCAGTTTATTCACTTTCAGGATTTCATGGAAATCTTTAGCATATACTTCTAGTTGTTTATAGAAGACATCTATCACTTCGGTTTCGCTTTCTTTACTTCTATAGAGATATGGTTTATGCTCCTTATAAATTGACACTGGTTGCATAGCAACAGAGCAGGCTACGTGGTGATGTGTGTTATAAGACTTTGTTTCACATTCACTGACGTTCGCTACGCTCACTTGCTCGCCTCGCTCATTTCCTTCATCAATTTTTTCCAATGCTTTTAATAAGCTCTCTAAGTCGCAATATAAAACGAAGGGATGACGGAACTGATAAGGATGGTTTTTAAACTTCATGATATTTTCACCTGGTTGGGGCATTACGGTGACTGCTGATGGGTGTTCGTGACAATATTTTTTGTGACTATTCAGTAATTTTTCAGTACCGTAATGCTTGAAACAAGATAGGCAGAAAAATTGCTTTCCATTATGTTTGCTGACTTGAGCGGATAGTAGGCGACTCACATCTTTTACCCAAACGAAATGGTCAGTGATAGTTTCATTGTTGTCTGTTCCATTTCTAATCATCAATAATGGAACTTCTCTACTATATTGTTCATCTCGGTTGTAATACATCGGCCAAAACGACCTAGTTTTATCCTTAAAATAAATAACTCTGACATTGATTTCATTAAGCCTTTCGAATTTTTCTATATCTTTAATCTGCATCGGATATTTTATGTCACCATGTTTTAATTGATTAAAGCATTCTTTGCGTTCTTTGTTTAGTCTTTGCGGATTTTTTTCTTCACCCCAAAACAGGGCAGCACAAACGGACCAAACAAAACAATAATTATCCTCAACGTTATTTACGTTAATACAAGCTTTCTTGTTGGCAACATACGCAGGCAACTCTATATAAGTCCCAGCATTAATGGGGTTACTTTCATTAAATTTTATATCCAAATAGAGAACATCTGTCAGAACAAATCCAGAACCTTTTAGCATCATTTCACTTATGTATGATACAATCTCATTGTTTTTGTCATTTATAAATTTATCGGTTATCCTACTAAGGTTTTCGACTGAAACAGGCTTAGTAGCTGTGCGTACTGTTATGCTTTCAGAGTATTGATCATCGAAATTGTATTTCATCATAATTGTAGAAAGTGTGAATATAACTTTGTAGCCACGCATTCTTTCAAATTGTCTGGTTAGTCGTTCTTTTACAGGCACTCGAACTAAATCAAGGTATTGACTAGCTAAATCCTTTCCATAACTTAAATTATTTGATGGAGTAGCGTTCAAAGTGATTCTGTAAGTTTGGGTAGCATTCTGTAGAGCACTACTCACTAATTCGTCACTATAAGGATCATACAAACTTTTCAAATTAATATTTATTTCATCATCCAGTGGTTGCTCTGCTTCCTTAAAAAGATTATCTATTTGAACTCGGTTTTCATAGTCTTCGATTATTTGAATATAATTGTTGACTTCTTCAGTCGTAGCTCTTCGTGAAACAGTAGTTGTTTCATATCCTGGAATACGCTTCAATCTTTCATTTGTTCTACTTATCTTTTCAAAATGACGAGAAATTAACCGAAGATCAGCCATTGTAAAGTAACCTGAACAAAATTTCTAGTATGATATATTGGAAAAATAAAATCAATTTAAAAAAGATGTAATTAACAAGATTTGTTTTTGTAGTAGCGTTGTAAGCTCCCCTCTTTATTTCTTTGATAAGCCTCGGTTGTTTTGAATTTTTGAATAAAGTATTGTTTCTTTTTTTCAACGTAGAGTTTATATTTTTCTTGATCTTCTTTCAACCTAAGGTAGTAGTTTCTCTGAGCTCGCTTCTGAGCTTCAGTACTAGGCATTTTCTAATTCTTGTAGGCAAAGTTTGTGTTGTGTACGATACAGCTATTACTACATCAAAATAAATTCAATGTTAAAAACTCATATATAATTGTGTAAACACGTTTTATCTGAAACATTTCAGTACTCACTTTCTCCAGGATGTATTGACAAACAACAACAAAAACATTTTTTTGTGTTTATATAATTATCCCTTAACACCCGTTAACACCCGCTGACACATGCTGACACCCGTTGACACCCGTTGACATGCTCTATTTTTCTCATATAGTATCTGGTCAATACAAAAGGTATTCTTTAGACCACATAAAAGAAACAATAATTTCTGACAGGGGAAATTTGCCAGTCAAAGATACTTGTCGCAATTTAGAGATTTCAAGGACCACCTATTATAAGTATCTAACATTATTCAACATATGTATAAAAAAGGAGTTACATGGAGGAAACCAAACACAGACAAAAAACCAGCTCACTGACGAAGAAACAATCACAAGACTTGACAACAGCACCCCTGTTTCCCACAGACCTGGTATCCGCTAGATTATTACAAAAAGAGAGAGAAAATAGAAATTCAGATATAGAATATTGCTGTCAAATAATAAAAGAAAAAGACGAAATCATCGACACAATAACACAACGAACACGGGATTATTTTGAAGAAAAAAATAAATCTGAAGTTGAGATTGATCTTCCAGGATCTATAAAATTACCTCAGTGTGAAGTTGATCACGTAAAGACACGAGTGAACAAATTTCTTGAAATTTTGGAAAATGGTATTAAAGGGCCTAGGAAGCTATCTGGAAGCAAAAATTAAAGAAGAAGAATATAAAAAAGATTTAAATAATACGTTGAATTACTGTGTGTCAGAACTTGGAATAAATATCATTAAAATAGATTTCAGTTTTATCATAAGATGTTTCCTTATAATACTTTTGTCAATCGTAATTGCAATTTATCTCTATGCTAAATTTAAGAAACTTATGATAACTAACACTCGATCTAAAACAGTTACTAGACATCATTCTTAAACAATGCTTCTCGATTGAAAACATTATTACGACGATTACTTACATTTATTTTTTTGTATACAATAAAGTTAATTATGATATTTAGGGAGGTGAATAGTATTTCAGCTATACCCAAACTCGCATTACTCCAGCTATTAACAGTTTGCTGGTTGCAGTAATCTTTACATGTATCTGAAATAGTTCTAGTTGCAGTTTCAGTTAAGAAAGTCATTGTGGTATTATCTAA
>LRSR01009406.1:0-10409 GCA_001579985.1 Hypsibius dujardini | reverse complement strand
GTCTGTCTGTCTGTCTGTCTGTCTGTCTGTCTGCCATTATCGAGAAGCAACAGAAGCCAACCGGCAATTATATACCTCAAGGAATGCAATGTTGCACGGAAATTCCCGTGGGCCGTTCACCGTGCCGCTGTCCAAAATGGCCACCGGTGCCGCCAAGGGCCCATAGAGGATGGGCAGCGACTTCGGAAACCCCTCCCGTCGGCAAATGTCCTCCGTCAAGTAATGCCGCACATTCCGCTTCGCCACCCTGATCAGCTTCTTGTCAATATCGATCCCCACCATGAACCGCGGCGCAAACTCCTTCGTCAGCGCCAATGTAAACTGCCCAGTATTGCACCCGATATCCAGACACTCCCGACCCTCGACCCACTCACGACGCATCAGCGGATACCGCGGATCAGTGGCCACTTCGCGGTAGCCGTAGTAGCGGTTGTAGTTGCCGTACCGAAAGCGTTCAGCCTGCCGTTCCGTCTTGGACAGACCGTTGGCGTCTTTGGCGTGAGATGCATTGTATTTCTTAATTTGGACCTCCAGTTGCAGTGGATCAGGGCACATAACCTGGAGAAAGAAAAATAGTGCCTTGGAGCACACGTAAAAGAACAGACAGAGAGACAGACAGAGAGACAGACAGACAGGAAAATAGGCAGAAAAATAGGCAGATAAACAGACAGAAAGACAGACAGAAAGACAGACAGGGAGACAAGCAGACAGACAAGCAGACCGTACCTGCTTCGGTGGCATGATGACGGGGTCCTTCACTTGCTTGTACGGTGAGCGGCGATACCGGCTGTGGTTGTGGCTGATGTTTTTATTGTGGCCACCGTTCACAGTCTTTCCAATCGTCACGGGCGGCGGGTTCGGGTCCAAACCCAACGGATCTCGACTAAACGACTGACTCCGCTGGTATTGCTGCTGGTTCTTCCCGCGGTCATGGTGATCCGATCCGTTGTGGTGCTGATGAGTGGAACCGGACACCCGACGAAAGCGCTTCCCTCCACGCCCGCCTCCGCCACCGCCGCCACTAGAACCGGTTCCGCACGGCGGACTCCGCTCCTTGCTGACGTCATCGCCTCTGTGTTTACGTTTGGTCCCACTGCAGAGATACACGCCGTGAAACGCAACGCAGTGAAAATCTTAATTCTGCCGGACGCGGTTCAAGCGACTCACCTCGTGCTGCCACTGCTGGGCTCATCGGACACGGTGGAGCGATGGTGGGAATTGCGCTGCAACGGATCCGGCACCTTCAGACTGCTGGACGGTGCAAAAGAAGACATCATTAAAACTGGGGGAAAAGGGAGAAAATAGTGAGAATTTCAAAGTGGACTTTTTTAGTCGAATTTTAACGGTACGAAAGCAGCCTAGAACGAAGCAGTGGAGCAGCAACGACTTTGCAACGCAGTGAATGCGAGAAAGTGGAGTAAACTTCATCCGATTTGGAAAATTGGGCCTGGGTAAACCATAACGTAGGATGTTAGCCTATTATGCTCGAGTGCGTTAACTTTGAGGGTTAGGAATTAAACATATGTCCTATTCCAACCAGAACAAATCAGCCAAAACTCCAGTTCCAATTTTGCAAAATCCAGCTCCACTTCGACTGTGCATTGCTGTCATGGCATATTTCCACATTTCCAATTTACTTTTTTCACGTGTAAGTGCATTTAATGGTACTGCGCACTGGGCACTCTAAATGCACACGCGCAGACGGCGAGTGCAATGCGCACAACAGCTGTTCAGCTGTAGAAACAATTCTCAAAAATTCTCTTCCGCTTGACTCTGCCTGGGCACTTCGAATAAAAACTCGATGTCTGCATGAATAAACTCCGCGTTTTTCAGCCTTTTCCTCCGGCTGGTCGTGGTCTTTATTCCGTACGGAATCTCGCGATGACGTCAGCAGGGACCTCCCCGACCGCGAAGGGAGACGCTTCCTCAGACCTTCTTCCGCAGCGTCCGTCGGAGGTGTTCCACTGGTTGGGTCGCTTCGCGCCCGTATTCTGCCTGTCCGGCAGTCAAATCTCCATTCTGCACGAGCCGTCGGCCTACTACGATTACTTGCAGACCGCGGCGAGGAGTTTCAAGCGTCGAGCGGTGCTCTCGGCGCTGTATCTCGGAACAGGCGAGCAGGAGGCGGAGCTGGTGAATTCGCTGCAAAAAAGATGTGATCATGTAAGCGAATAAATGCAAAAAGGTTGTGAAATTGTTTCGGATGGATCAGCGGGAGCAGAAGTGGGATTTTTCGTGCTTTGCTCTTTCGGTCGGGCGATTGATTGGTTGATTGTTGGGCGGTTTAGTGTTGCATGCTTGTCTGTGATTGATTGAGGAGTTGAAGCGTTTGAATTTTAGTTCTCCTACAACCTCCTCTCGTTTCCCATTTCTTTATTACGCTGGACAATTCAATTAATTCGGTTGATTATTTATGAGAAAAGCCTAATCGGAATACATGTGGCCAAAACTGTGTCTCGCGCCGATTTCATGGGTAGCTGCATAACACGAGTAGGAATTAATCCCACCAGGCATCAATGACTTCTCCGGTATAGAATAACTGCACAAGTTTTTGACCATTTTTGTAGTTGGGCTGCTCTAAAATAATTTAAATGATTAAGTTATTTATTTAATGATTTTAAATAAGCCAGGATAAGTTTTTAGCGTAAATTAAGTACTTTTCAGTATAATTTAAAATCGAACGCCTGGTCATGTGCTGAGTTTTAATTTAATTTAAATTAGAAATCGTATAACCATTTTAAATCAGCGGGGATTTTAATTCAAATTCGACATTTAAAATATCGACATTATATTTTAAATGAAATAACATTTAATTTAATTTAAAGTAAGAGTTTGGTAACGGGCTGATTTTTAATTTATTTGACTGATTTGATTTATACAACACTACACTTGCACATCGTATGCGGCCACTTTAGCTAAATGATCAGCAATCGCCTAGCATGAAATTCGAGCAGAGATATTATAGTTTATAAAATGATGGGTTCTAGGCTTCTATCTAGGAATAATAAAAATCACTGCAGTGAAAACATTGTTTCTCGAGAGCTTCCATTTGGAAAGTCAGTGCTTGACATGAAACGACCGAATCCACTAGAATAATCTATCAGCAACCGGTCGTAACTTTATTTTTATGGGTCGAAGTGCAAATGTTCGTTTTCGAAATAATTAATTTTCATTTTTGTGTTCTTGATTACTAAAATGATTGATTTCATTACAGATTGTCGATTTTGTATTTTAGTTTTCGAAATTAATTTTAACTGTAATTTCGTTCAAAATTATTTGTGTTTTGATTTCTAAAAAATATGAATTTAGATATAGAACAAAATCGATTTATTATTTAAGTTTTCGAGATTAGATTTTTTTTTATATTGACTTATTCTACTAAGTTTTATTCTACGTATTTTATTTGTGGTTTAGATAAAAATCTTCTTTATTTTTTTTGTTAATCTTACTTTCTGTTTTTCTGACAGCTGCGTACATCGGTGTCACCGTTCAGTGTCCACGTCCTCCTCGATTTCCAACGCGGCTCGCGCGGAGATAAAAATTCCCGGACTATGCTTCTACCGCTGATGCAGTCGCATAAGGACCAAGTCAAGGTGTCGCTTTTTCACACAGCGGACCTCCGGGGCGTCTGGAAGACACACATGCCGGAACGGTGGAACGAAATTGTCGGCCTGCTGCACATGAAAGTCTGTGTGTTTGACGACGACGTCTTGATCACTGGCGCCAATTTGAGCGACCAGTACTTTACAAATCGGCAAGACCGGTATGTCTTGATCAAGGACTGTCCGCACTTGGCCAACTTTTTCCAGAGTTTGGTGGATGGCATCTCCAATGCGTCGTTTCACCTACAGTCTGACAATCAAGTGAAGCTGTCGTCGGACGACGCAGCGCATCCTTTTGAAGGTAATTTCCAATTGTCTGTTTGTCTATATGTCTGTCTTTCTGTCTTTCTGCCTGTCTGCCTGCCCTTCTGCCGCTCTCTCTTTACATTGTATCTACCTGTTGGTCTTTTTGTCTGTCTCTTTGTCTCATTGTCTGTCTGCCTGTCTGTCTGCCTGTCTGTTTGTGACTCCTTGACTATTAGTTCACTGTCTAGATGTCCGTATGGTTTTCTGTTCAACTGCTGGTCTTTCTTTTTGCATTTGTTCTTGGTGAAGTGTAAACATGGAATTTTATTTGCAGGTTCCAAAGCAGATTTTATTCAATATGCTAAGGATAGTGTCCGGCACGCCTATTCAGTCTACCCGCCAACACAGAAGTTTGCGGCTGGATTAAACGTGTCAATTGACAAAGCGGATACCTGGATCTATCCACTCGTGCAAATGAAGCAGTTTGACGTGCTGAAAGATGAGAAAGCCACGGAGGAAATACTCTCGTCCGTCCCCGCCGGAACCACCATTCACCTGGCCTCGGGTTACTTCAACCTGACGCGTTCCTATAGGCAGTTGATCCTGTCACAGACGCAGGCGTCCTATAATATTTTGATGGCTTCCCCACGAGTATGATTTATCATACCTTCTTTTACAAATCTTTCTGCTTGTCTGTCTGCACGTTTGTCTGTCTGTCTGTCTGTCTGTCTGTCTGTCTGTCTGTCTGTCTATCTGTATGTCTGTCTGTCTCTCTGTATGTTTGTCTGCCTGTTTGTCTGCCTGTCTGCCTGTTCGTCTGTCCGGCTGTCTATGCCGGAGTCTTTAGCTTTCTCCATGTACTGTTCGCTTCTGTCTTCCCTCCCAATTATACGCGTTCTAATTATCTTTGCTTCTTTCATACAGGCCAACGGATTTTTCGGTGCTGAGGGCGTTTCAGGAAATATCCCCTCGATGTACGTCCAGATTGCCAAGACTTTCTTTATGGCCATTCACGGACACGCCCAACAACATCGTATTAAACTCTTCGAGTACTACCGCGACAAGTGGACCTACCACGTTAAGGGCCTCTGGGCGACGCTCCACGGCGAGCAGTATCCTAGTCTCACCCTAGTGGGCTCGCCAAATTTCGGTTGGTCTTCTCACCTCTAATTCGTTTCTCTTGAACAAAAAGATCAGATATGACTGCTTCTGATTCGCTAGGCTATCGCTCTGTAAATCGGGACATTGAAGCGCAAATCGCCATCGTGACAGAGAATTCCGACCTGCAGAAGCGCCTGGCCGAAGAACGCGATCGGCTGTTCCGTTGCGGGACGTACATGACGGAAGAGACCTTCCACGAGCCGAATCACCAAATCCCTTGGAGTGTGCGGCTGTCTTGGCGGTGGATCAAGAATTTTTTCTAGTTTTTCTTTTGCGTGTATGGTTTTTGTATTTTCATGTATTTCTGGCTGAGGTTTTTTTAGTTTTGAGGCAGTGGTGTTTTAGCTTCCTTCTGGTTCGGTGTACCGTTGTTCTAATCGCATCATAAACTGATGGGCAACCAGTAGCTAAATCACTAAAGACGTAAAGTTTCTTGCACATACGGATGAACGGACAGACAGAAAAACAAACCGAGAGACAGCGAAACAGAAATAGAAACAGAGAGACAAACAGACAAACGGAGACGGATGGATAAAATAGACAGACAGACAGACAGACAGACAGACAGACAGACAGACAGACAGACAGACAAACGAACAATTAAAGAAACAGACATACAGACAGGCGGGCAGGGAAACAGAGAGACAGGCAGTTTGCACAGTCCTATACAAACACGCTGCAGGGTTCAAGCGGAAAAGCCCACGCCGCCCATTTCAAGTACACTGCCAATTGAAGTTATGCTTTTCCGTTTAATGAGTTGATGGGGCAGTTTAGTTTTTAAACTTTCCGCCAAAAATTTGTTGTCGATACGAATTACACGTGCATACGTCGTTAGTACTCTCTTACAACACGGATGGGAAAAGCCATCACAAACAACCGCCCTCCTCAACGACCGAAAGTCATACAAAGTAGGTCTAGTCACCAGGAGCGCACACCGGCTGCAGAGTTCCAGTTCGTGCCGCGTACGAAAACAATGCTACGGCCTGCCACACATCACAACAATCATTAAGTTGTTGGAAATCTGAAAATATTGTTCCATCGTTAGGTGAAGCATATGCAGCTGTGTATCAACATTATGCATATCTATTTATCTATCTACGTAAACGAAAAACATGGAACGTTGATCGAAAACTGTATGAACATGAACTATGTCGACTTTGAGTCTGTATACAAGTAGTAGAAGTAGAAGTACCTGTACAAGTAGTAGAAGAACTAATTATTTCATCAGTCAGATCAGTGTGACAAAGTTTCCGGCGCAATAGAAATTCTTACAAAGGCTGTCTCTATTGTTTCAGTTTGCGCCGCGATATACTTAATTACCTTGAGGTGTCCCGTGATATTTTTGTCGGTCTGTATCTTGGGCTTCCGCTTTGACGGTATAAGTAAGCAAAAATGTTACAGTTAGATAAAACTTCGGTAGATAGCAGAGCTGTGCCGCGAAAAGCTCCAGACTCCCGCTACGCTAACGCTAATCGTCGAAAAATCCGCACCGCAAAAACCGCTAAACCCACTAATGGTAAATTTTGTTAGTCTATAAATCCATTTCAGATGCCTTTGGCTTAACGCGGCACTGGTAATCTAGCAGATCACTATTGATGTTCCCGAAATACAGATTTTCAAAGTTACGGTCATTAGAAGCCTGACGCTTTGGTCCAAGACGAATGCCGGCTGTGTTGGATACTCGCTCCACCCCTGCTGTGGTGGCCGATTGCATAAAAGAACTGTCTGGCAATCGCCGTCAAACGCGGGAACTTCTTTCGGCTTTCCGATTCGCCATAAAAGTCCGTGATTGACGTGGTAGACGAAGCCGGGGAAGCAGGTTGCAGTATGAAAATTTCATTCTCATTTTTTTGTTGGCTCTTGGTGTTGCCTCGTACTGCATCTGTTTCAGTTTTTCCCTAAAGCAGCTTTCCCCGTACGTAAACAATGTAAACGCCCGGAGAAAAGATCCTATATTTTTTTGTGCGACAAGATGACTACTTGACTTTTCTCAGACCTTTTTCCAACTGGGGGATGATTTTTTCGAACTCTGTGTCTGTTTTTAAAGACCGTTAGATGCCCCGATGAAGTAGTGACGTGCAGCAGTGACTGGAACTACGACTGCGACAAGAGGATCGGTCAAATTTGCTATCCGCCCGTCGCTGTGTGTACCCGAGCAGAAACCGTCTCAAACCTTTGTTAGGTATGAAAATAGTTAAGCATTTTCATAAATACTATCCTCTGAGCTATTTTACTTTAAAATGGGGTCACCTGGATGTGTTTCGACGTGTCCATGGCGAACACTTTTTACAGTGAGTTATAATAGACACTTTGTAAAATGCAGAGCGACATGCAGGGCGATACCACAGATCAAAGCGATACTCCTCACGCGTCAGTCAGAAATGATCAACCGTTAAACTATCCTTGCACAGTATTAACATTTAATTAATCCTCCTCACACACCACGAAGTTCACTTTGAAAAAGAGGCGTCACAATTTTTTTTATTTAATTTTTCAATTATTTAAGTTCCCATCTCCGATCCGCTTTCGTATTAAAAAAATAATTTTAGTAACAGTCATAAAAAACCTTGTAGTTAACTCAGTAAACAAAGTTGGCCTGCAATCTGACAGGGTTATTATAAGGACTGCTCTGTGGACACGACATGCGTGAAAAGTGAAGGACAACTGCCCAGAAGACTTGCCATGCACGTTCGAGGCACACTGTAACGAAATCCTCTTCCTCTCCTTCCTCTTCTTCCTCTTCCTCTTCCTCTTCCTCTTCCTCTTCCTCTTCCTCTTCCTCTTCCTCTTCCTCTTCCTCTTCCTCTTCCTCTTCCTATATGTGAATTCTATTTTGCGCTCCTAATATTTTGTTTCTTGTGCGAAGTGGGGAAGTCTGGTTTCTTTTTTCCATTGACAGGGAATGACCGTCCTAGGTCTTGCATCAATCCGGCGACCGCCCATGAGCAGGTCACCAGTTGTAGTCAGTGGCGCGCCGAGGGGGGGTGTTTTGTTGATCTAAAACCCCCTCGAAAGTAAAAAAAGTGCCCCAAGGGTCCCCCATTAGAGAAAAACACTATGATTGAGAACTGTCATGCAATACTCCCCCTTACGTTCTATCGGAAATATTTCGGATACAATAAAAAACACCCCCCCCCCTTTAAACCAAATCTCGGCGCGCCACCAGTTGTAGTAACTACTGT
This sequence comes from Hypsibius dujardini, assembly GCA_001579985.1. Classification (NCBI taxonomy): domain Eukaryota; kingdom Metazoa; phylum Tardigrada; class Eutardigrada; order Parachela; family Hypsibiidae; genus Hypsibius; species Hypsibius dujardini. The sequence continues at coordinate 2,218 of LRSR01009406.1, read as the reverse complement.
AACGGCCTCGGACGCCTGGTGCCAAGTGCTGCTTCAGTCAAGTGCTCCAACGCAGTTTCTGCCTCCCGACTGTGGCACCATAAGGATGATGGGATGGTCCAATCATTGGACCGTTGGACACCAACGACATGAAGCGGAGGCTTTTGCACAGAGTGTGTGTTGGCTAGGAGATTGACATTGTTATTGGTGAGCTGTAGTACTGATTAGTGAGCACATGTAGTAATGGTTGTAGTAATGGTTGTAGTCATGATTAGTGAACACAGCTGCCGTGAAATTTCTCCTATTCTCACAACGAAGATGGACAAATAATGATCAAGATTTATTAATTTGAAGTGGCTTTCTGGCGATCTGACACGGACTATGAACGGACACGTGCTTTATCTTGAGTCTTAATAAAAGCATTTTTCCATCTTTCTACTGTTGCATTGTAAAAAATTAAAGTGAAGGTTTACGTGCGAATCGTCTCTATCCCAGGCTTTTCTTAGAAATTCCAACGTTCCCTTCCGAGCTGCTGACTGACTAAGTTTACTATCTATTTGCCATTTTTAAAATTAATTATTTGAATCGGATTGGTGACTGGCATGTAGCCAGTGGTGGTCAACGCAGATGTCCGATTTGTTGGCGAAAGAATCAATAAACCTGCCTACTATGGGAACTCATAGATTGATTGATTGATTAATTGATGTTTTAGCCAAATATGGTGGAGAGTGGAGACGAGTGCAAGAAACCGCTTCCATCGCGACTTTGATTTTGAATGGACAGTGAACAGTGGCCAAGTGAAGAACATATTTTTTTCAAAGCCACCCGAAAAGTGGAAATAAATTTTTTCATAATTCACCGAGGAGAAAACAACTTTATCCCGTTGATCGTATCCAATCTGGGACCGCGGGCGTTAACGGATTTAAATTTGATTGATTTTAACATAGTCTCGACTCGAGAGATGCCTGAGATTTTAATTGTTATATTTTTTACAGGAAAAACACCAGAGATGGCAGTTTTTTTCATTTTTCAAACAGCTTGCGTGTTCTGTCTCCCCAGCCAGAGTATAGCTGACCATTGCCCGGCTTGATGTCTACATTAAATTCCTCAGTGCATGACAAGAGTTAGAGCCCCTCTCTCCCTCTCTCCCTCTCCCTCTCAGTCATATCAGTCTTCGTTTGATCATAAAAAGCCGCACATGCTGATCTCTCTCCCTCTCTCCCTCCCTCACTGAGAGTTCATCCACACCAATTGCTCGTCTTCCCTTGATTCCAAATTTGCAACACTCGCTGGCGTCTTTCTCTCTGATATCGTGCTCTCAAAACATCCCCGCTGGTGTTCCAGATTTTTTCTCTCCGTTTATTCAAAAATAACCGTCTTGCTACGGACGCTTTTTTGTTTGCTAAGAGAAAAATAATTCCGCTGATCCCGACGATTTTCGCCGCAATCTGCCCCTATAAACGGACAAGGTGAGTCAGTTTTATTTATTGCTGCCAATCTCGTTTGTTTGCTGCGCATTTTGAACGGCGAAAATTTTAATCGTTCACGCATCACGACGGCGTGTCTCTCTGACTGTTGGCGGCGGGGTAAGGTCTGTGTGATCGATGTGTAAGCAGGCGGCTCTTTGTGTATGCAAGTTGGGCTAAGGAACTTATGTGGTGACTGGTGGATAGAGATACGCTAAGCATCTGTTTTTGTTTTGTTTTGAAACAGCTGGCAAGTAGATCATGGCAGCGCTAATTGACACGCTCAGCACTCGGAAGCTGGTGGTGTTCGGGATTTTTTTGCTGCTGCTCCAGATCGCCTTCTTCATCATCGGTGGCACAATCGGTAAGTTTTACGGAGGATTGAACTAGTAGTAAAGTTTCTGATGTCTTTCTGTCGGTTTTGTCAACTTGTTGTTAGGCTCTTTCTCCGGTTCTTCGACTTCGCGATACAAGTGCTGTGCACATTGTCTCTGTCTGTCTGTCTGTCTGTTTGTCTGTTTAACTGGCTTTCTGCATGTCTGTTTGTCTGTCTGGATGGCTTTCTGCTTGTCTATCTTTCTGTCTCTCTGTCCGTCTGTCTGTATCTGTCAGCCTACCGTTTGTTTCTGTGTCTGTCAGTCTTACTGTCTCTTTCTCGGTCTGTATGTCTGTCTAAGAGCCTGGCTGTCTGGTTGTCCGTCTGTTTGCATGTCGGTTTGTCTGTCTGTTTGTCTGCCTGTCTGTCTGTCTGTCTGTCTGTCTGTCTGTCTGTC
>LRSR01009404.1:0-12239 GCA_001579985.1 Hypsibius dujardini | reverse complement strand
CTTTCCGGCACATGTCTCCGAAAATGTTGAACTACATATTCGCATCGTTAAATGAGGAAGCGATGCATTCCCTACCTACTGGGATTGGGCGGTCCAGCGATATTTGGAGTTTCGGCTGCGTCGCATTTGAATCTACATATTCGTGACAAGTAGGGCAGACAGACAGACAAACAGACAAGCAGACAAACAGAGAGACAGACAAACAGACAGACAGACAGACAGACAGACATACAGACAGACAAACAGACAGACAGGCAGACAGACAGTCAGACAGACAGATAAACAGACAAGCAGACAAACAGAGAGACAGACAAAAAAACAGACAGACAAGCAGACAGACAAGCAGACAGAGGTATATGAAAACTTGTGATGGCAATCAAATATACAGACAGTTTTATCTTTGCAGAGATTCAACCTAGAAAGAAATCCAGACCTCACAAGTATTGGTTTCTTAAGCCAAGGCCCCAATATGACTTTGACAAGTATGCTGCAGCTTTACGTCAGTGATAACGCAAATCTAATGACGATAGCGCCACCCATCCTCGACACGATCCCGGGCTTTTCGGTAGCGAACGGCACAGAGATCGTGTTTACATGGAACAGCAACTCTTGTAATAGTTACGTACTGAAGTCGTTGATAACGTGGGCTCGCGGTTCCTCCGACACCCGTCGCCGTACTTTGAGTACCAGCTGCAATGATTCTTGCGGCAGGAAAATTAGTGTCCCGTCTGGTTCGGTGGAAGGGACTGGCGATTTTTGGCGGTCTTACAACGAGCCGGCCTGTGATGACAATAAGCCTGCTCCGGCTTGTAACGATGCATGGACAATGCTCCCGCAGATGGTCCTCATAGTGAGCTTGATCGGCCTGAGTCTGTAATTTGGTATGCTAGAGCAAGTCACGTGACATATCCTCTGGGTAAACGGATTTCTTTATTTCTTCCTGAGTCAAATTTCTCGATGATTTGTAGTGCGGAAAAAGTAGGAGAAAAAAAAAATTTGTGATTGGATTTACTAAGCTTAAACTTCAGCTCTGATTATAGCCTCACCCTCACCTCACCTGTTACTGTTCGATGATTTCTAAACTGGCGAAGTAAATTTTAGCAATCAGTAACTGTGAGATGTGGTAGGTGAAGTGAGACAGCCTGTTCTCCCTTCTAGAACCCGGAAGTCCGGTTGACCTTACGAGACACGATAATTACGAGAACTGCTTTTCGGAATTATTACTTGCACAACGAATCGAGAGAAGCTGAGATAGCAAGCCCCATGAACATTAAACTGAATGAAAAGTTAGAATCATGGCGAAAAGTCGCGTCTCAAACCGAGCTTCGAAGACTCATCTTTATCGGAGAGAGATGGCTACAATGTTTACAAGCGCATTCTTCAATCGACACGGAAACATCATTCGTGCAAGACAAGAACGAGAACTACAGTAAGAGTTCATGTGAGCAACATGAGAATCAATCTTGAAAGATTGACCGGCAAATCATATAAAAAATACGAACGTCACACAAGTTCTTCGTTTTTTTCATACCAAAATCACTTCGCCTTACTCTTTAAATTACATTGTTGTGAAGAGACAGACGACAGAAAAAAAGTTGACATGGACAGAAAACAGAGATGAATGGTAGAATGGTAGAATGGTAGAATGGAGACGGATCAGTCCCGGATCAAATACGGATTGTCAGAGGAATGAAATGGGCAGAGACTCAATGGGAAGAGAGAATGATTAACGCGCGGATTCTGTGCTCACTTTGTTCCCCTTCTTTGTTCCCCTTGTTTGTTCGTCCCATGTGGGAACACGAAACATCCATGCCACTCACGACGCAAAGCTTGTAGAATGAACTTTCTCAAGCATCGCACAGAAAAAGCCCGTGAGGATGTCGATACCTGGCTGAGTACCAATAGTGCCTGCCTCTTAAATTCCAACTCACAACTTTTCTCATCCATCTTCCATCCGTTCAGTCATGTACATACATACATCCCATCCAATCGTATATTGGTTACTCTCAAATTTGTCTGGAAATAAAACATTTAACCGGAATTAAGCCGGGCAATCATGACGACGAGGGTTTCAAAGTTCTTTCTGTCCCTTACCGGAAACGTCGGGCAGGGAGTTCTTTCTTAAGTGCATAACGATGTTCCGCACCTTTACTTGCGGCAGCAATAACAAAAAAACAAGATAATTTCATTTGACTGACCAACCAACCGGGTCACCGAAACAAGCGAGTGACCGTGTAACAAACTAAACGGTGACTGACTGACTGACCGACTGACCGATGAGCGACCGAAAGGATAAACAACCGACGGAGCGACCTAACAGAAAACCGCACGGAACCAAAACTAGCCGACGGACAAACCGACCGACCAAGAAACCGACTGACCGACCGACTGGTCGACTAACCGACCGACTGATTAACTGACCGACTGACTGATCGATTAACCGACCGACAGACAAACAGACGGAAGGACCAGCTAATCGGCCGACCAGCGGGCCGAGTAACAGATTAACCTTTTAACCGACTAATTAAAAACCCAGCTACCAAAAAAGCGAGCGACTGACCGACGGATCGACTGACCGACGGATCGACTGACCGACGGATCGACTGACCGACGGATCGACTGACCGACCGGCCGACGGATTGACTGATCGATTGACCGACAAGCCAACCGAAAGAGTTCCCAACCGACGGCTCAACCGACCGATCGACCGATCGACCGACCAACGGAGCGATCGACGGATGGTCCAACAGCCCCATCAACCCATTGAGTAGCAAACCGACAGTCCGACACGTCGACTAGATGACCGACAGATAGGCGTGCCGACATGTTCCGAGGTCGGACATATTGGTTGGCAGATAGACAGACGGAATCCAGAAGAATACTCTGGGTTAGTTTGCCGTGTCCTCTTTACTGGGAACTGAGTGACGAAGTACTGTAGTCTTGGACCCCTCAGTAAATTAGTTCCGACGGGCCGAAAACTCTGAGGTGCTTCAATCAAGTAATCATTCACCCGATTCTCAGGCAATTAAGCACGTGCAGTCTTGTGGTTTCCTACTTCTGCAAGCAATCAGATCCGGTCTCTTTTGACTGAGCTGGTTACTCAGTAACACTAGTTGATCGGAATTCTACAGTGCAACACAAAAACAATACCGACAAGTGCCCGGGTGGCTCCAGCAGATATCGAGGCCGAACCACGAGATAACTTTCGTCGATAATCAGCGTAGTAGGAATGTTTCCGCAAACCCCGCAGCTCCCAATGTTGTACTTCCGTTTGGCACCCTCTCAATAGACAATAGATGGCGAACGATGAGGATTTTGTCAATCATGTCTGCCTGCCTGCCTGCCTGCCTGCCTGCCTGCCTGCCTGCCTGCCTGCCTGTCTGTCTGTCTGTCTGTCTGTCTGTTTGTCTGTCTGTCTGTCNCTGCCTGCCTGCCTGCCTGTCTGTCTGTCTGTCTGTCTGTCTGTCTGTCTGCCTGTCTGCCTGTCTGTCTGTCCGTCTGTCTGGGACAGGAAGGACACATATGATGCCACTGGTTAAGAACCATTCTCCGGCTTTAGACTCGGACACCCGTCGGTAGGTGATAACAATAATGAGGATACTGCCGATGATGCACGCTAGAAAGAAAAGTGGAAACCTGACCAGATCCAGGTAGTCAGGATAAAGCCATCCCAGGACCGCCTCGTTAGTCCGATTGCAGACGGGATTCGGCCATTTCACTACTTTTGCTCCTCCCGTCATAATACCGTCCGAATCATTACTAGAATAAAATCAATAAAAAAAAGAATTTTACTTGGATTATATAATTTCATCGAACTATGTCGGCTGTTAGGTCATAAAACGGACGCTTAGCCTGGACTCCCAAGAGATCAATTACTTGTGCCAGTTTCAGATTGTGGCCAAACTTTTTTACCTTCTAAAATACAACAAACCGGTTTCAATATCATTTGTATTGGACAGTGACACCTGGTGAGAAAAGGTGCAGCGGGCACAGCAACGCCACCTGGCGAGAAAAGGTGCAGCGGGCACAGCAGCGCCACCTGGCGAGAAAAGGTGCAGCGGGCACAGCAACGCCAGCTGGCGAGAAAAGGTGCAGCGAGCACAGCAGCGCCACCTGGCGAGAAAAGGTGCAGCTGCCACAGCAGCGCCACCTGGCGAGAAAAGGTTCAGCGGGCACAGCAGCGCCACCTGGCGAGAAAAGGTTCAGCGGGCACAGCAGTGCCACCTGGCGCCTGAGAATAACGAGCTCCGCCCACACAGCAACTGGCCAATTAAGATAAGGCGCCATTCACATATTACGTAATTTAATAAATGGCTTTTTTCGACCACGCACCTACTCAGATTTTCAAAATTATACTTGAGGGCGGGGCCTATTTTACTGGTGAGTAATCAAGGGTCCAGACCACCCAGCTGCCCTCCTTTGATTACGTAATATATGAAGGCCGCCTAAGTGGAAAATTCCATTCTGTGAATTTAAAACGAAATTCTAATAAAAAACCACATTTATTTTAGGTTCTCCGAGATTTGCTTCGGGTTTCCCTCCATGCAAGCTTGTCGCCTTCTTCAGCGGACCGCGAATTTTCAGCGCTCTCTTCACTCGACCGCCGTCAGAATGGGAGTCACTGTGGAGACTATCAACAAGCAAGCCGGCGACGGTAAGAGAAAGATCCCGAACACGCGTGGTCATAATGCTGGACTGACCGAGTGTGAGGCACTCCTGGTAAATAACACATGATACGATCTAAGTGGCTCTAATTCGGTCAATCCAGCTTTGTGGCCACGGTTGTATTCCGGTTCGCGACCGGGATTCCCCATAAATTTGCACCTCATCCGAGCCGGATTTGTTTTGGTTTGTAGAAGCGACCTATCCCAAGAAGGGCCAGACCGTCTCCGTGCACTACACTGGTGAGGAAGTTTGTGTTTGGAATTATGGTTGCTAGTGCGTGTTCACTTATTGCTTGGATGCTACGGTTGATTGATTGATTGATTGATTGCTTGCTTGCTTGATTGATTGCTTGATTGATTGATTGCTTGCTTGCTTGGATGCTTGATTGATGTATTGATTGGTTATGTTTTGCATATGCAGTGCTTAGCTTGATTGATGTATTGATTGGTTGTGTTTTGCGTATGCAGTGCTTAGCTTGATTGATGTATTGATTGGTTGTGTTTTGCGTATGTATTGCTTAGCTTGATTGATGTATTGATTGGGTGTATTTTTGCGTATGCAGTGCTTCGCTTGATTGATGTATTGATTGGGTGTATTTTTGCGTATTAAGCGCTTCGCTTGATTGATGTATTGATTGGTTGATTTATTGATTTATTGATTGGGGTCAAGTGTGCATCGGCTCGCCTGGTTGTGGATTAGCTTTAGTCTATTGGTCGATCGGAATTTCAGGACTTGGCAGGACTTTAATTATGGATTTACTCGGTTTGCAGATGAGAAGTCATGTGTTGTGATTAGCGGAATGTGGAGGGAAAGGAGGGGAAAGAATGAATAATATCTTTTCGGCCATGTCTGGTACTTCGCATACTGTGCTGGCAATGAATAGGCGCGTAACTCCTACACGCATTGATATTGTAGGCGGATGCCGCAACTGCTTGTTTTCAATTCATACTGATGAATGATTGATTGATCGATCGACGGATTAGTTTCCGGCTTTTATTTAATCCATTTTATCGTATTATTATTTTACTTTTTTGCAGGCACCCTGGAAGATGGTACCAAGTTCGACTCATCTCGCGATCGCGGAAAGCCTTTTACATTCAAGATTGGAGCCGGCGAAGTCATCAAGGGTGCAGTAACACTGTCTGTCTGCCTGTCTGTTTGTCTGTCTGCCTGCCTGCCTGCCTGCCTGCCTGCCTGCCTGTCTGCCTGCCTGTCTGCCTGCCTGTCTGTCTGTCTGTCTATCTGCCTGTCTGCCTATCTGTCTGCCTGTCTGTCTGCCTTTCTGCCTGCCTGTCTGTCTGTCTGTCTGCCTGTCTGTCTGTCTGTCTGCTTGCCTGCCTGCTTGTCTGCTTTATAGTTTAAAAGGCAGATTTAAGGTTTCTCTCGACAGGTTGGGACGAGGGTGTGGCTAAGATGAGCCTCGGACAGGTAGGTTTGAATTGAGTCATCCTCAAGCGCTTATTCCTCTCGTGTAGCTCGCACGAGTTTTTCTTTGCAGCGCGCTAAGCTGACCTGCTCGCCCGACTACGGTTACGGCAAGAAGGGCCATCCCGGCGTCATCCCGCCCAACGCCGTCCTCATCTTCGACGTGGAGCTGCTGGGCATGAAGTGAAAAGCTGTGGACTCGTTATTTATGTCAAAAAAGTCGTCCCGAACCGAGTCAGCATCATGTCTTCATCACGCCATTTCAACCATTCTCTTTCTCGTTGGCTACTGCTACTATTTATCGCACTAATAATAACAGTGACCATGACTGCATTGAACTAGCGAAACCTCGAAAGTCGTCCTCGACTGTTTTGAGGCATTTCTGGTATCTCATCTTATTTCTTGATGTGCTTATTTATCGAATTTCGCTCTGTGGACTACGCTGTGGAAGTGAACAGACAGACACAGCCAGACAGACAGACAGACAGAGGGACAGGCACAGGCAGACAGACACAGCCAGACAGACACAGCCAGACAGGCAGACAGACAGACAGAGGGACAGACAGATAAACAGACAGATAAACAGACAGATAAACAGAGGGACAGACAGATAGACAGACAGACAGACAGACAGACAGACAGACAGACAGACAGGCACAGCTAGACAGACAGAGACACAGCCAGACAGACAGGCAGACAGACAAAAGCACAACCAAACACTGACAGCAAGTCTGATTGGTATTCATATTTATGCGGTAAGCCACCTTACTCAAAATGAGTGACCAGAGGCATGGTGGGCCGTGTGGCACACTGTTTGAACAACGCTCGATTTCGTTCGTCCACTCGCTTTCTCGCATTTCCCGCAAAGCACATTACGACGAATGGCGCAATACATTAAGGGTACGCCCCACAGCCCACAGCCAAACGACAAGATTGAGTACACTGGAGGATCCGGGGAATGGGCAAACGGGGCGGGGCAGGGGGTGGTTTTCAAACAATCGAACAATCAACCACCTGACCACCCCCTGCTCCGCCCCTTTTGCCCATACCCCGAACCAGCCAGTGTACTCAATCTTGTCGTTGACTGCACTCCATAGCTTGAACGGACTTTGCCGGAAGAACCGGATTTCTTTGCGTTCTGTAGCTTCAGCTGTACGTTCTATCTGGAGCCTCAATTGGCTCTAACAACACCATGGCAGAGGGTGGGGGGGGGGCGGTGCGCATCTGCCGCTGTGGGCAGTGGGCACTAGCAATAGCAGTAGGAGTATTCGTACTGACTGTGCGTGACTGTGCGTGACTGTGCGTGAATGGGAGTGACAGTCGTATATGTGAATGTGAGTGATGAAGTTCCATTTCTGTTTGAAGTTGAAGTTGAAGTTCGATTAATCGTGCAGCAGCGCCTCTCTCGCTGCGCCGGCGATGTTAACTCACAGTGCCTGCACTCTGCGCTCTCGATGTCCGTATATTTTTTAATGAAAAGTGAGCCGAATTAGAGTAAAGAGGGAGGGAGCAGAGCAGCGGTTCTTTCGCCGATTTTGAAGGGATATTTTAGGCAAGAATGGGCGCGAGGACCTTAAGGAGGGCATTGTTGGGAACTTTTCTCCTCTTTGGTGTATTGGTCGCAATCGAGCACAGGTATGGAGTTATATAACTGAAAGAAAGGACTGCAATATTTAGCACGTAAGCCCCTGATCCTGACAATTTACAGGTCTCCTCCATCTGTGCAAGAAAGTGATGTCAACAAAAACAATGACCCTGTTAGTCCTGATGTAATTCTTCGCATGACAGCGGTCCATTACGCTTTGGACTGCACGACCCGACTATCCGTCGTTATCAACGAAACAGTCCCAGGACCGGAACTACGTTTCAAAGCTGGCACCAAGGTCTGGATTCGGGTTTATAACGACATGGACGAGTTCAATGCAACTCTTGTAAGTTTTCATACTGTCTGTCTGTCTGTCTGCCTGCATGTCTGTCTGTCTGCCTGCCTGCCTGTCTGTCGGTCGGTCTGTCTGTCTGTCTGTCTGTCTGTCTGTCTATCTGTCTGTCTGTCTGTTTGTTTGTCTGACTGTCTGTCTTAGCAGAAGATGTTGATGACTTTATTTTGTTTAGCATTGGCATGGTATCCAGCAAAGAGGCAGCCCAGACGCGGACGGTTCGCCCATGTTATCTCAGTACCCCATATCACCACTTCAATTCTTTGATTACATATTTCAATTAGACAAAGACGACGCTGGCACGTATTTCTACCATTCCCACATCGATACTCAACTAGTCACGGCGACTGGAGCCTTCATCGTAGAGGAGCAAGACGGGGTAGCGCCGCCGTTTGCCTACGCAGCCGATCGAGTCCTCTTTTTAACGGATGTCTTCCACGCCGGATATCCAGACATCATAAATGATCTCACAAACAACATCGCCTTGAATGGACGGTCCCGATCGTTGAAGGATACGTCGGAACCGGAAAGCCCTTCGTGTTCGTACGAGGAAATCACGGTCGAACCCGGAAAGACATACCGGTTCCGGATAATCGGAGCCATGGCTTTGTCACATGTAAGTTGTACTCCTCCATGTCCTTCCGTCTTTCCATAGCGACACGTTTAACCGGTGTGTCGGGTCTTGCCACGAGGACTGTGCCGATTTACGAGAAAAGACTCCGTCGTTCGTCCATTAACTCGGCCAGCCGTCTAACAGCTCATGTGGACTCAGGCTGTCTGGTCCTTTTGAGCAGTCATGCACCGTTGTTCCATCAACCCTGTGAGGTTGTCCGTTAAGTCTTCCCTCCACGTTTCCCGTCCGGACTTACCGTTCGACCATACCTCCCTCTCTTCGCGGTTTTCGGTGCACCGTTAACCCTAACCCACAGTTCTCCACCTTTCTCCCAAGGTTTTCGTCGGATTCGAAGGCCACCGCCGTCTGACCCTCATCGAGGTTGACGGTCGCTACGTCTCTCCCCTCAATGTGGACCACATCCAAATCAGCCCCGGCCAACGCTACAGTTTCCTGCTACGGACAAAAACCCTCGCCGAATTGACCGCCGACGGGAAGGCCACCCACCCCCAGTACTGGATCCAGATGGAACCACGGACCATTGAGCTGAACCAATTCGCCGCGTACGGTGTGTTATCCTACAATCTTTCCGGCACCCTGGTGGATACCTTCACCCGACCGTCAGTCCGACCGTCAGTCGGACCGTCAGTCGGACCGTCAGTCGGACCGTCAGTCGTCCAACCGTCAGTCGTCCAACCGTCAGTCCAACCGTCAGTCCAACCGTCAGTCCAACAGTCAGTCCGACCGTCAGTCCTACCGTCAGTCCGACCGTCAGTCCTACCGTCAGTCCGACCGTCAGTCCAACCGTCAGTCCGACCCATCGTCTTACCGAATGAAACCTTCGTCGACGGTTGGTTGGAGGATGTCTTGGCTCCGCTACCCTCTCGACCGTATCGGGACTCGGTCCCGCTGGCCGGCGATGTAACACGCCGCATTGTGATCAGGGTTCAGTCCGTTATCAGCAGCAACGGGATGGAGACGTTCCATATGAACGGGGTACCTTATGATGATTCATTTTTGACCGAACCCTACATCGAGTCGTTGTACCGGGATCACGAGGAATTCATCCCCGACTTCGCATCGCGGTATACGGGAGGGTTCGTCAGATTGATGACGTCAAACAGAGTTGATTTGATTATTTTTAATTTCGTTTCAGTTAATTAGTATGTTATTTTACTATAACTCCAGGTTCGACCGGAAGACCCGAACGTACCCAGCTTCCTTGGGGGAGATCCTCGAAATTGTCTGGTTGAACGTGGCCGATAACATCCACGGAGCTATCGAAGTGCATCCTCTCCATATCCACGGAGATCACTTCTGGGATATCGGATCGGGGGAAGGAGAGTTTGACCCAGCCGTCGCGGAGGCCCAGCTGCAAAAAAGGCTTCACAACGGCGGCCCAATCAAACGGGACACGAGCAATTTGTACCGGCTCCCGACGGCGAGCCAACCAAATGAGGTGGTCAGTTGGCGGGCATGGCGGATCAGGGTCGACAATCCTGGTGCGTGGATGGCGCATTGCCATGTCGTCCAGCATCAGATGATGGGCATGATGACGGTCTTCGTGTTTGGCCTGCCGAAAGATGTGCAATCTCTCAATTTGACAACAATATAAAGCTGCGTGTTATTTGTGGCAGAATATTTGTTCCATGTTTGTTCCACATTCCCTGTTCCATGTTCCATGTTGATTCCGTGTTCCATGTTTGTTCCACGTTCCCTGTTCCATGTTCCATGTTGATTCCATGTTCCATGTTTGTTCCGTAATTGTTCCCTGTTTGTTCCATGTTTGTTCTATGTTCCATGTTTGTTCCATGTTCTATGTTTGTTCCATGTTCCATGTTTGTTCCATGTTTGTTCCATGTTTGTGCAGTACACCTTCTTGTACCGGACTTTTCGATCAGCTGATTTTGGGGAAAACAATACACTTTTTTCTGATTGTAGTTAACCACCTTGCCCATCATTGAAAACATGTGGATTTTGTGCTGGACATATATGTAAAACCAACTGAAATTATTCGATAAGAAACGAAAAGGTTAAGGGTTGGTCGAGGTTTGTATGCATTTTTGATTTCTGGTGTTCAAGTTAAAACCACTGGAAATTTCGAGAAAAATAGGCTTTTTACACGTTGAAGCACGGAGTTGCTACAGCATGGGAAAAGTCTACGACGCCTGTCCGAACTTGGCGGGCGCGTTTGGGAAAATGCCTCGTTCTTGGCCCTCCGTCCAAGTTGCAACTTTCAAAATCTGTTCCAATAGAGTTAATTGATTGTACTATTGATTTTAATTATCAGATATGAAGAAACATTAGAACTGAACAAACGGTTGCAGAAGTAAAAAGTGTAAACGGCGGACTCCTATACATGCTTGTCCGAGCTACAGCTGAATCTGTCGGGGTCGATTTAGATGAGAAATGATCAGCCGGAAGACGGTCAGTCTGACTGTCCATTGTCCGAACTGACAGAAAATTCCCGGAAAGACCATCCATCGCAGACTTACCGAAAACCTTCTATATTCGATCTTCCACTCTACGGACTGACCGTCCACTACCCGAATGGACCCTCTATCATCTAGACGGACCGTCCTTCGGTTTAGGCGAATCGTCCACCGCTCTAAACGGACCGTCCACCGGTCTAAACGGACCATCCTTCGGTCTAGACAGACCGTCCACCGGTCTAGACGGACCGTCCACCGGTCTAGCCGACCGACCACTGGCCTAAACGGACCGTCCACCGGTCTAGGCAGATCGTCCACCGGTCTAGACGGACCGTCCACCGGTTTAGACGGACCGTCCACCGGTCTGGACGGACCATCCTTCGGTCGAGACCGACCGTCCGCCGGTTGAACACACGGCAAACCTTCTCTACTGATGCTTCACTTTCCGGCCTAACCGTGGATACACTCCGAACTGACCGTCCACCATCCGGATGAACCGTTCATCATCTAGACCGACCGTCCGTCAATCGAACACATTGTAAGCCTTCTATACTGATCTTCCACCTTCCATGTACCCTCCGAATCGACTTTCCACCATCCGGACCGATCGTTCATCTTCCACATGACTCGTCTCCCGTCTCCCGTTAACTAGTGAGAGACCGACCGTTCGCCTCTCTGGCTGGCCTGATTAGCTGTCCCGATCGGTCGTCTGGCATCTGGAGTTGGGATTTGTTTCATACGGTTCGTATTCGAGTGGTCCCTAAAAAACAATTTCGAAGTATTAGAGAAGTTCCCGCACACACGTGCAGTACAAATGTAAAAAAGGATAAAGACCCTTTTTTCCGTTGCGGTGTCCGACTTGCCGACCCTATTATAGTGTGGAATTACAATGACCATTTTACCCGTCCCTGGACGTATGTGGTCGAAATGTCTTGTGGGAGTAGATCCTACGCAACACGTCCACGTCTACACTAAACCATGACGTGCCTTCAGTCACACACACTTGGTCTTTCTTTCACTCTCTAATTTTCTTCTGTTCCTCCCTCTCTCTCTGTTCCTCTTCCTTCATTCCAATCCAGTCCAATCCAGTCAAATCCAGTCCAATCCGAAATCACCATGCAGTCAGTGACAGTTTTCTCCCTTTTTCTTGCCGTCTTCCTCACCTTC
>LRSR01009402.1:0-10147 GCA_001579985.1 Hypsibius dujardini | reverse complement strand
TGTCTCAAATTAAAACGCTGTCCTACTAAAGCGAATCAGCTGAATTTTTTTTCTTTGATCAATCCACAAATCAACTGAGCCAACTTAATGAAAATGTACTACATTTTTGTCTTACGATGCTACAGCAATTTCATGGAGCTATACTGTTTTACGAAATAACCGAAAATTCGATAATACGTAATAGGGTAATTCACGCTATTTAGTCGCACGTCCGGTCGGTGGTGCAATTGATCATATTTTTTGGCAGGAATTCACCGCTTTCGGGAAATGCACGTTCTAGCACACCGACAAGAACAAACGAATCAACTCGTCACAAAAACATCAAACGAATGTTTATTTCGACGCCTATGTTCATTTGTTTTTTAAACGCAAGGGCAAAATTTGTTTTTAATGCATTTATCTTTGTGAACAAATTTTATGTAAAAATATTGGAGGGAGCAATCGACTGTCGGTGTAGATGCGAGTACCAACGATATATCCGAAAAACCACCTCCCATAGGTGGTCAGAAAAATACAGCCAGAAAAAGTGATTCAACGCAAAACGAATATAGTTCGAACCGTAAACATTTGAAACACGGGTAAGATTCCAGTTAGTCATGGCAAAACTGCGGAATGGTATGGTACGATACGATTTTGAGATGGAAAAGGTTTCGAACCGTACCGGTATCTCACATCTTTATAATTCGGAAACCGTATCTCGAGATACGGTTTGCCAAAACTGCTAATGAGACACTGTTACAGTTACGTTACGGGTTTGGATAAAGATTTGAGACGCACCTTTTCTTTCGAGGGGTATCGGAGGTAGAAGCCAAATGGAGTTGAATTTATGAAACAGTCGTGTGACTAATGAGGCTTCGCAAAAATCCGTCCCAACGCACGCTTCAAAATTGTTCGTTCAATAGCATTATTACTCATTTTATATAAAAGAATTTGTTTGTTGCATAGAATGACCAATGCTGTAGCGAAGTAGAGAGGATTTTTTAAGATTTTATAAAAATAATAATCTACTGAAGTAATGTATGATCCACCGGTGTTCTTGAAACTGTGCGGTTTAATGTTGCAGATCGCACAGTGCAAGTTAATATAGATTCTTGATCAGATTGATTTGTAGGAACGTGCGTCGAGAAGGTCGCGTACCGTAGAGCATTAAGTAAGACACTATGTTGAGATACTGTTAAATTCAGAAAATAATTGGTGATAACTGGAGCTAACTAGTTTCGCCTAGTTCCGCTCCAGACACCTAGTTCCACCCAGTTTTATATATAATGAGACTAGAGACACCTAGGGTGCGTCTCAAATCTGTATCGAAACCCGGTACGTAACCGTAACGGTATCTCAGATTTGCCGTTTTGGCAAACCGTATCTCGAGATACGGTTTTCCGAACCAAAAAGATGTGACACCGGTATGGTTCGAGATCTTTTCTGTCTCAAATTCGTATCGAACCGTGCCATACCGCAGTTTTGCAATAATTATAACTCGAATCTTACCCGTGTCTCAAATTTTTACGGTTCGAACTACATTCGTTTTGCGTTACGTCACTTTTCCTTTGTTTCTAGCTGTATGTCTGTAACCACCTATGGGATGTGGTTTTTGGGGTATCTCGCTGGTGGTTGCATCAACATTGACAGTCCATTGCTTTCTCTAAATTTTTCAGATTAAGTTTGTTCGCGAAGATAAATGTAGTTATAACAATTTTTACGTTTGCTTCAAGAAAACAAATGAACAAAGGCGTCGAATCAATCATTCGCGGAGAGATGTTTTTCGACGAGTTGATTCGTTTGTTCTTGATTGTGTGCTAAACATACATTTCCCGAAAGCGGCGAATTTCTGCCGGAAAACATGATCAATTGCACAACGGACCGGAAACGCAACTAAATAGGGTGACTGAATTAATCCTTTGCTATTTCATGAAAGAATTCAGCTCTGAAATTTCCGAAGTCTCGTACTCTAGGAGAGAAAACATACCAGATTTCCCCTACGTCGGTTCCGTTGATTGGTGGATTGATCTGAAGACACTTATCAGCTGATATTCGTTACGGCAGGATAGTTTTTAATTGAGACAGAGTTTTGCTCAAAACTCATGCGCTATGGTTTGGTATGGGTGCTGTATACCGTACCGAAACTTCGGTATGCGTTTTGTGAGGCAGTTCGAAACTTCTGAATGTCTCATATTGGAACCATACCAGGGATACAGTTACGTTATGGTTTGGTTACAGATTTGAGACGCACCCCTAGTATTTACTTATTTAAACATTTGTATTTGGCTCCGGACACCTATTATAACGAAAGGTACATTTCTCGATTTTTAGACTAAATTATATTAAAGATCACATCACATATTCATAAAAAACCAGGGACTACTATCAGATGGCAATTAATCCATGTCAAAATCGTTGAATTGAATGGCGCACCTTCAGTGTCTTTCGATGCGCAAGCCAGTTACAAACAATGACGGTTTCGAAAGAGCCGGTAAAACGGTTTAAATTCCCACAGTCCTTGGCAGCATAGAAAGAAGTCTTTATGGAATTCTTCGTTTTATTACGGAATGCCTTCGTCTTAGCTCTAAAAGCGTAGAACCAGGTTTCACGACAAGCGTACCAGACTAGTTTTCATCCGGGTACCACCCAAATTTTTTAAAATCATCGACTAGAGTATTTTCATAGGCGTTCATAGCGTCAGTATGGTAAAGAGCAGGTTATTAGTAAGTAAGACAAAGCGTATGGCGAGTGATGTGATTTAAAAAAACGCAAAATCATTGTTTCCCGTTTTTGTTTTTAGGAATCCGTTCGTATCCGAGACGATCCAGTTGTGATGCCGAAACGCATCAAGAGTTAAATGAAACCAGCAACAGACGAGGTCATAAAATGCACGGTAAGTCTTACGTAGCTAATTCTATTGGTAATTTTCCCTAATTGAATTTTGATAATTTAATTAATTAACGCTCTTGCCAATATTTATGCCGATAACAAAGCTGGAGCCGATAACAATAGAGCCGATAGCCAGCCAATAATAAAGCTGGAGCGGGGTCAGTCCGTTGCTTCGCCGGACCAGTCTGTATATTTAACTCTACAGGACGACGGTGACCTGGTACGCATGAACATTTCCTTATCATTTTGTCGTTTATTTACTTAACTTTCCTGTGACAACTTCGAAGCATGAAAAACCAGATTTCTCCACAGGTATTGTATCGAAAAGCGGACAATTTGGTGTTGTGGGCATCTAACACTTACATGCAACCCAGCGATCACGCCATTATGCAGCGTAAGTGCTGTAAATCTGTAGACCTGGACTTCCAGGCTCAGACAAACAGACAGACAGACAGACACAGCGAGATGAGGATGAGATGGGGGTGTACCGTCTCAGTGTAAGAACCTGTGCACGGTACGGCCGGTGAAATGTAATAATCTCATTTTTTTCCAGCTGACGGTGACTTCGTTCTTTACAACAAAAACCACGAAAAGTTGTGGCACTCGAGAACCGGATGTCTTAACGGATGTCAAGAAGGGGCATTTCTTGTGTTGCAGAACGACGGCAATTTGGTCATTTATGACGATCGTGAGAACTGGTTGTGGTCAACCAATACAGGGTGGCTTTCAGACCGTGAACGTTACCCCTGTTGGACATTTGACCGTACTTCTGTACGGGACTCCCGTTCCAAAATCTGCTGCCAATGTCTGAGTTTCAGAGACCCCAAGCCATGAAGAAGGGTGAAACGCTCAGATTACGAAGACGCCGATGATACTTAGATGCTTTCTTAAGTATTACTTTCCATCTGGTTTCAGTAAAAGACGTGGTTGCAATACTGGATAAGTTTTAGCAGATGTTACTTATACAGTAACTCCAAAACTCCAACTCCAGTTGGGCCCCCGGTATACCTCGATCTGACAGTACTGTTTTTATACAGTAACTCCATAACTCCAACTCCAGTAGGGCCTCCGGTACCTTGCGTTTGATCTTGTAGCATCTTACGTACAATGTCTGTAAGGTGTGTCATATTTAGCCACTACGCTTTTTTATAAGCCTTGTGTCATCGCTCGCCAAGTCTCACAGAAGACAGACACGTAAACAGAGACAGACTGACAAACAGACAACTGTCCAGTTCCAACTTGAGGTCATACCAGGAGCCTTGTTTTTATCCGAATGCATTGTTAGCGCCTACTTTCGGTGCTCTTTCTTCAGGACTACCTCTGAGAAGGAATCCTCTATGAAGAGGACCCCATTGAGGACGGGGTTGATCCATTTTGGACCATTTTAGATTCATATGGCAGTTTCTTTGTAACTGTCGAGTTGTCTTTGTACACAGTGTTTCATACTCGCCGGCAAGAAAGCTCTTTATACAGCATCCATATGAATAGAGTATTGGCTGTGGCGGCGATGGCGGGATTGGACAATACTGGCGGCAGTAGATTTTTGGTAGCATTGGAGCTACTAAAACGTGCGACAGACGGCAGCAATAAGCAGATGGTCAAGGTACAATTTTTTGAGACTAAAAAAAATGGTATTTTTGCGGATTAGAATTTCCGCGAATCGTTGAGATAAAAAACGAGAAAACGGTCGCACGGCAGATCACTGCTCCCCGGCATTTCGAGTCGATTTGCGCGTCGATTTAAGCACATTTTCAAGATTAACTCATGTTGGACACGCCCAACAAGTCTCCATATCCAATCATGATAGTTCTTTAACTCACGAGTATCATACTAGTTTGTAACTCTGTCCACTCTATTAACCCTATTCTGATGTATGTGCCATTTACTTACATTTCTATAGTTAAAACTTTACTATATAATAATGTGTTTTATTATTTCTACAGTCAGTTCTACTTCTTCTTTCCTTTCTTCCAGTTTATTTCTCTAACGGTCTTTACTATCAGTCTAATAAACTTGTTAACTATCCAACTGACGGTTGGTAGACCTAACAATTGGTTCCGAATAGCAGTGGCGACTAGATAAGGGAGTGCACGCCCTGTCTAGCTCGTGGAGTAACCTTTAGCAGCGATCGCACCAGTTTTTCGAAGTCTTCTGTTTTCCACACCGTGTGAAGGTACGAGTACTGTTATACACCGCGACGAGTAGGCTGCCAGTTTGCTTTACGGAGTGTCTGGTTGGGCTCGAGAGTTGGTTGTAACTACTACTCATTGCTTTTGACGGTTGGCGTTAACGGAGTACGGAGGGATTTCTGGAATAAATTTATTGTACCGAGAAGAAAGGACTTCATCCCAAAATGCCAAGTGACAACGAAACGGAGAGTGGAAGCAGCGGAAACGGCGGACGCGCGCAGCAGCAGCAACAGCAGCGTTCGGCACCGTCAGTGGCACCAACCTCGTCGGCCGCCACAACCCAAGGGGGAGTCACGGTCAAAACAATCGCGGACGCGGTGGTTACCCAGCAAAGTCAGATGGCAATTAGGGGACCAGTCGCGATGCCGAAATTTGGGAACAAGGACACCGAAGAAATTGGGATGTTTCTCCGACGCTACGAAATGGCAGGACATGCCCAGAAATGGACGGATGAGGATCTGCTCGCAATGCTGCCACTTTCTCTAGAGGAAGGAAGTGGAGCAGAATACTGGTATGTACGAACCACCATTCCAGGGACATGGGTTGAACTGAAAGACATCATGTTGAAAAACTTTCGCCCACCAACCTTTTTGGAGTATCAACAAAAAGCACTGGCAAGACGGGTCATGAAAGATACTGAATCAATCAACACCTACTTCGAAGAGGTGATGAAGCTTTACGACGTTCTCGAAAGCTTGGGAAAAGCATTTACCGACTTAGAAAAAGCGGATAAATTAACTAGCGGACTTCACGGCAATCTGTTCCGTGACGTAACCATGATGGCTCCGACAACACCTCAAGATTTTCTGATCAAGTCCGGAAAAGCCATCGACATGGAAATCCGGGTGCAAAAGAAACCGCAGAGCTCGCGAGTAGAAATTTTGCCGAACGCAATTATTGACCCGGTCAGCCTGCATGGAGAGCAGCGACAAAACCGAGGAAACTATCGCGGAAATCATTTTGACCCAAATTACCAAGAAACGAAGGGGCGCTCCGGTCAACACAACGGGGGAGAAAGATTTCGTGGTTACGATGACAGATTCCCGCCTTACCAGCCGGAGAGTTACAAGCCGAGAACTGGTTGGGAGAGTGACCGCCAGCAGAACCGATTTGAGGGACAAAGAAATGGGTACGGACCAAACGATCGTGAGCGGCATGACCAATGGCAGGCGCCGAGAGGTCATGGCCGAGAAGTCTGGCCGAAACAAATTTCTAACAGAGAGAACAGTGGCGGGCGATTCCAAAATGGACCACAGTTTCAAGGAAATAGGAATGGGCAGCATTATGCTAGTCAACAGGGTAGGAGCCAATGGCAACGAGGAACCGGGGAGAACAACCATCCACCGGGAGGCCAACCACAACAGGTTTCACACAGGAACATGGGGGTACCACAGGAGCCGCGGAAACCCCCAGCTTGTTACAATTGTGGCGGACCGCATTTTAAGACGCAGTGCACTCAACCAACGGTGGGAGGACCACAGGCCCGACAGCATGTCAACTTGGTACAAGGAGTGCAGGACATGGCAGATCTGTCGATTTTCGTTATTGAGTTTGGAATCAACGAGAACAACTACAGCGCCATGACGCTGTCGGTGGCAGACCGATTAATTACCGGGGTACTCACCCAACGCGTGAAGTCCACTATAGGATTGAAAGCCATCACAGACCTAGGATTGGGAGATTTAATCGATGGCCAACATCATTGGCAGCTCGAGCTGCCCGGAGCACCAATTTTTAAGGTAATCGGAAAAGCTACCATCGACGTGACAATTTTCGGACAAGTGTGGACTTTGGAAGTGGAAATCACCGACACAGAGCCGGAAGAGCGCGACATTTATTTGAGCTACGCGGACTCCTACATGATGCTGGAAGGTCGATTTTGTCAACGCAGATTGGAGAACATCAACTACGATTGGATCGACCTCATGTGGCACAATACGACAAAAGCACCGATACAAGGGACCACAGGACCGGTGAGTGAGAACCTCCTAAATAACACGGCAACAGAATCAGGAGTCGACCACTCGGTGGAGGGCAACCCTGAATTAAACCGCGCGACAGAAAGTTTAGCAATCTCAGAAGTAGAGATGGAGGACGTTTACGGAAGCCAGAAATCGGGAGTCGCAGACTCGGTGGAGGGCAATGAGAGGCAAGGGCATAACCCCCCGGGCGTGAAGGACACAGCAGTGAGCATCGAAAACACCTCGAAAGCGATCTCTACCACCATGGAACATGTCGACCTCTCAGACCTGTTTGCAGTGACGGAGACGGTTGAAAAAGGATGTCAGACCGAAAAAGACAAACGTTGTTATCGATGTCAAGGGTCTGGGCACAAAGCACGAAACTGCAGACGAAAACCAAAAGTCAAACCAGAAACAGGAGTACCGGGGGAGGTGTCGATCATCAGCGACGGCATGTTTTCAATACAAAACTACCACGAAAATCGACCGATGTTGGACTTGAAAATTGAAGGATATCCGGCGAAGTGCTTGTGGGACACTGGGTCATGTGTATCAGCCGTATCCTCAGAGGTCATCAAACAGTTGGGGTTAGAACATCTGGTAGACCCGTTTCAAAAGTTTCAGCTACGGAGTGCGACCGGGCACCAAGTGATGAGTGAAGGAGCAATACAACTGAAGGTGGATACATTCGGCCGACAAGCGAATCTTTTGGTACAAGTTTTTCGTGACATGCCCGGACAGTTAGACATGATTCTGGGATGGCCGGATACGCGTCGGATTTTGGATCAACCAGGGAAAGGACAACAGGGAGGATTTTCGAAAAACCTTCATGTCAGCATGGAGGAAGCACGCAAAACGGCAGAAAAGGAAGACATCGTCGACCTTTCACGACTGGAAAAGCCTTTCTCAACCATGTTTCCTAAAGAAGTTTTTTTTATGGGTCCTACCATTCCGGGAGGGAAGGAAATCCAGAAGCCCAAGCTCGAATGTCCCTGCGGATACATGTCGGAGTCGGACTATGAAAAAGTGCGGCACGGCGACGTATGCATCGAAGCCATGAAGGCCAGCAAGGAAATTCCCCATTTCACATGCGATTGTGGAAACCGTTTTACTGGAAAATCTATTTGGTTAGCTCATCGCAAGATCTGCCACGGGGATAAGAAGCCGTTTATATGCCCAGTCAGGGGATGCTTCTTTGATTCGGCGACCTTCTGCCAAGCAATAGAACATGCCAGGTATCACCGAGAATGGGACGCAAAACGGACAACACAAGTAGGCGAAATATTATTGTGCTCTACAGTCGGAAATACTGTTTCACAGAACGCCGAACTTCAAAGTAAAAACCCGCTTCTAAAAATTCACGAACTGAAGTACGGAACACATCTGGAACCAGAGCAGCTCTTCGCACTCAAGCGGCTCATCTTGAAATACGAAGACCTTTTTGGGACGGAGGAGATTCCCATCGGTCAAGCAAAAATCAAGCCCATCGAGTTTCAGACGATCCCAGGAGCCAAGCCAGTATGGCAACCTGTTCGCCGATTGTGCAAGAAGGAAATGGAAATGGTGGACAACGAAATGAAGCAGCAGTGCAAAGACGGAAGGATGGAGCCGAGTCGCTCTCCTTGGCAAAGTCCAATTCATTTGGCACCAAAAGGACCTGACGCGAAACGTCTGGTGGGAGACTACAAAAAATTAAACGAGGTCCTGGTGGAACCCAAGTATCCAATACCGCTGATCAGTGACGTTCTGGATCAACTTCGGGGGTCTAATTACTTTACCACGTTGGATTTAACATGCGGGTTTCAACAACTACCAGTCGCCGAAAGTTCGAGAGACATCCTGTCTCTTACAACAACAAGCGGAACATTCCGACCGAGAACATTGCCATATGGCACAAACTGCAGTGGAGCAATTTTTCAACAAACAATGATTCAAATTTTTGGAGACCTGTTGGGGAAGCATCTGTCAGCGATCTACATAGATGACATGTCCCTTGGTCACGTAACGTTCCCTGAACATCTACATTCTTTGGAGCTGGTGTTTATGCGGCTACGAGAAGCAAATTTAACACTACAAATAACTAAGTGCCGGTTTGCAATGCCGTCAGTGAAGTTACTGGGATTCATTTTGTCGCAAGAAGGAATCTCACAAGACCCGGAAAAGACAAGAGCGATCAAAGATTATCCAACACCAACAACAGCAACAGCAGTTCGGGCATTTTACGGGCTAGCTTCATTCTACCGCATGTACATTCCAAAGTTTGCGGAGATTTCCAAACCTCTGACCGTACTCTATGCCGGAAAGGAAGTCAAGAAAAATTCCAAAATCACGTGGGGGTCGGACCAGCAGAAGGCTTTCGAGACATTGAAGGAGCGGCTCACCACGTTTCCGTGCTTGGCTTACTTCCAAGATGAATTAGAAACCTTCGTACACTGTGATGCTAGCAGCGTAGCATGTGGAGCAGTTCTCGCGCAGAAACATGGGAAGTACCTCCGGCCGGTAGCATTTGCAAGTCGAGCGTGGGTAGGAGCAGAGAAAAACCTATCCACGGTAGAAAAAGAGGCGCTTTGTATCGTGTGGATCTCTGTGAAATGGCGCTCCTACTTGGTTTACCGGGAAGTGACCATAGTGACGGACCAAAAGTCTCTGACATGGCTTTTCTCGCTGAAGACCCCAAATGAGAAACTGACGCGGTGGGCGATTTTGCTAAGTCAATTCCGTTTCAAAATCATTCACAAAAGCGGAGTCCTCAACCGGGATGCGGACGCACTCAGCAGGTACGCAGTAGGGCAGAACCCGTCGGACGCGGAGGACGTCATGAATGCACAAGTGATGACCCTCGAAGAAATTGACATGCGAGTGGAACAGCAGAGCGACAAATTTTGTGGCGACCTGATCAGTTGCACAGACGGTGGGACACAGATCTCTAAGTCTGACGGACTCTATCGCCTGAGCATGTGATTCTACGTAGACGACGGGGTACTGTACTATCGTGTGAAAGAGGAAGGATGGAACAAAGAGTTGCTGGTCCTACCTCAATCTCAATGGCTAGAGGTTTGCGCCAACATCCATGACCACAAAGCCTGCATGGCCCATCTGGGATACAAGAAATGCCTGGACGTTTTGAGC